>MU187309.1:48762-76697 GCA_016904865.1 Pissodes strobi | reverse complement strand
AGTTTATTAATATTTTTTTGAATGTAGTTATATTTTTATGTGTAATCTTACGAGGCGGTATGAGAGTAAATCTAGGCAAATGGGACGGAAATGTGCAAGCGGATGTGACATCATAACCATGCGTAGTGATTAGGTTCTTTCTAACGCCAGAATATAGGCAACCACTTCTAAATAAGTGGTTGCCTATATTCAGGCGTCAGGCGGCCTAAGGTGGCATTAGATTTTCATGTCGATGATGTCGATATAGGATATCTTTACACATCAGTGTCTCAAGTACTAGCAGACTCCCTCGATTTTTATTTTATTGTTTTGTCTTGAATTTAGAACGAGCGCAAAATGCAACTAGATATTTTAGGGCAATAAAAAATGTATATATTTTTTTAATTAAAAGTAACTTGTATTCAACGAACAAATACCGTTCTGCTCCCGGAAAATACGCTCGAATCACGATACACTCACAACGGTATGCTCCTCGACCGACACGATTTGAGTCTCTCGCGCATATGACGTATCATGGCAGACAGCGCGCGAGTTCATTACGCTGTGTTCCGTAAACACTCACGTATTACTTAAATGTTCTTTCGCAATTTTCAATATTTATATTTTATCTAAGAATAAAAAGTACTGCCGGGATTTTACTGTATGTTACTTCTCGTTGTGGATTTGAACTTGGATATCATTTTATTCTATACAAGGTGCTACACCGAAATGTTTAACTGTGCCGTGGCTACTTGTAAGAATTACAGCAGAGTTACAAAAGCTACAAATATTAAGTATTTTAGGTTCCCTAAGGACATTAATTTGTCAAACCAATGGGTAAATGTTTGTCGAAGAGAAGACAAAATAAACCTAAAAAATGGAAAGCTTCCAAAATATTTGATGCATTATAATCTTCGTATCTATACACCCGGAAAATATTTAAACAATCAAGTAGTAGGGGATCGTGTTATTAGTCGATTTTCATAGCAAATGTATTTCAGGAAAATACTATTTTTGCGTGAAAAAAAATTATATTCCAGATTTCTTTTTTTTATTGTTATCTTGAAATATTTTAGCACGAATATGTTCAATCCATTTAGCTTGAATGTAATTTTTGTTGTATTATTAGGTACATAATTATTGTGAAAATGTTTTAATATAAGTATTGATAAACTGCATCAATATCCTAACATTTGTTTTATTAACGTGTTCAATTACTGATAATAAAATTGTATAAACTAAAATAAATGCTACCTTTTAACTTTGTATCAAAATGTTTCTATGCGTAAATAAAAAACCCATTTCTATTACTTCGTTCTATTCTATTTATTATATCTACTCCAAAACATAAACTAACTATAACCATTGATATTACTGTTACTATTTCTAACTATTCCTTTTGAAGAGATATAAAACTTTCTGTAACAGGTGATATATTATAATAATATGATTGTGTACTCCTATAATTTATAAATAAATATAAGTATATAATATATTAATTGTGCATTATTAGTGCCACAGAGAAACCAATATATGCTTTAAAAACCAATCGCATGCCTTAAAACTGCAATAATGCATTTAATTTACATGCTGTTAATATGCCTGGCTGAGAAGTTTGTCTGCCACGTGACGTCACTCTGGCGAGCGTGACCGAGCAACCATGCGCAAGAACATACCGTTGTGAGTGTATCGTGGCTCGAATAAAATATTGACAATAACAAATGAACGAGTACCTACATATGCAAACCTACATATGCAAGTGTGATGTTTCGATGAATCAGTTTTGATGATGGAACGCCAAGTTATAATCGTTGGTAAAGCAATTCGCTGATAAAGACATCTATTTATTATTTATCAGAAATTTGTTTTGGGTTTAGGTAAGCCCAAGACTCGTCAGGCGGAAGGACTCGTAAGATGGTCAAGAACTCAAGAATAAAATATATGCTGTGGGAGAGCGATATTTCAGTTCATAGTGCAGTTGTGAATGAGATGCGCGTGTTTGGCTAGCTACGTGAGGTGACGCATGTCTTCGTCACAGCCCATGGTAAGCTGTGTCTTCATGATGCAATGCCAATGCAACCAGTTGTTCGGAAGTCAGCAGATGGTCTAGTGGTCTGCATTATTAGCCATCGCTTCGGCGACCAGAGTTCAAATCAAGTCGGTTTTGGTTTTTTTTTAAGTAAACAGTTTTTTCTTGATTTTTGGATTTTCCTTGGGTATGGCTTCGGTTAACACTTGGTTAGTTTCCTTTCTTGAGCCCCGGAGCGTGCGAAGCTAGCGGAGGGCCATATATACTTAGATTAGGAATTCCTTGTACAAGGCCATATACTTGCCAATTGCAGGTCTTTAAATCGCATGTATTCACAAGTGCACTACGAACTGAAATATCGCCGTGGGCAGAGAACATCTTCTCTGCCGTGGGAGAAGGCTTAATAGTGATGTAAAAGTATCGATTCTAATTTCAACTTCGACACTTTAGAGGAAAGGCACTATTACTGTCATTATGCTTGATTTTTCAACATACTCCGAGAATTGAACCGTTTGTCCAACATGAAGGTCATGAAGCACACTACACAATTACACATTCCTAACAGCTGATAAATCACTTTTCGAAAAACCAGTTGATAAAGACGCCATTGTGTGTAACTATTTGTCATCTATCTATTTAAATCAAATATTAAATTCCTGGTTTCCAGGAAACTATACAAGTACAAACGTCACGTGAACGCGTATTTAATCGACACAACTGCTTATTCGGCGGTAAAGCGCTCGGAAATTAACCTCTAGGCTTTAGCATTTGACCCCGAAAATTTCGTATGTAAACCGAGAAGCAATTGGAGATCTTGCTTATCGAAGCATGGAGTGGTCGGGCAGACGGAAGAGAAACGCATTAAGAAAATGCTGGACGCATTGTTGTCTGTATGACACAGCAGAGTAGTGTGCTATAGTCTTTTCCACCGATCTCCATGTCTTTTCTCGATGCATGTATTTAATTTGAAATTGAAATGCTGCTTACGCATATAGGCTGGTACAGCAATGCTTATTATTTTATGCAAACTGTCCCTTTGTACTTAAGATGTCGCAGTTCACTACGATGCTGGAGTTTTTTTTTCAGTTTATGGTTCTATGGGAAGCGGTGCTTCCCTTGCTTCCATGGATCGCAATGATGACATGTCTCTGCTTGGCACCAAAGAAAACAATTTGTATGTTCGAAAGATAAAGTTAATGATATCGCAAGGAATCGTCCCAGAAATAACAAGCAAGAGGGGAGGCACAAGAATACCTACATTCATAATTTAGATATAAATAATGAGGCTATTGTTGTGTGTAAATTAATATTCTTAAATACCTTACCATTGAGTGAACAGTTTTAGGAAAAAGTATTAGCGGTGAAACCTACACATATATTATCAAACATTGGTAAGCTGTGCTATTGTTGTCTGGCACTATCAATATTATCGGCATTATCCAATAAACGTGTACCTACATGTAGGTTAGGTAGTTTAGCAACCTAGTGTCTGGACTGTCTGGGTGAATGCATAACAGCGAAGCCCACAACCGAAACGAACGAACGAACCTTAGCAACCTTTGGTACCCAGCTAGGAATTAGGAGTAGCTTGTCTCTGATAATATATTTTTTCTTCAAACGTCAGTAAATCCGTCATTACTCGACTGTGTAGGCGGCCGTGAAGTTTCGTTTTTCCTCCGCCGGAGCTTTACTTTTCACTTTTCCGCCGGCGGAGGTAAAAGTGTTATCATAGCAACATAGATACAATACAAACAGGCAACAAAATAAGCGTCAACAACTCAAGATTTATTAAACTACAATTTGTATTTATCACTCAATTTGTGACTGCATTTCTAAAAATCACTAATTTAAGAACAAATTGGTTATTATTTAATCGATCTTACTCAATAACTTTTTATCAATACGGAATTAAAACGCAATCGGAGACGCAATCTTAAAAAAAATAATTATTGTTGACAGTGTCCACTGACAGCTTTATGTTACATTACTATAGCAACAACATGTGCCTATTCACCGACACCGGTCTAAGCCGCCTTGCGAACCCACTTATCTTTAATAATAATTAGATATTATTACTAGTAAAAAGAGATGTTTTTGCATTAATTTGTCGACATTTGAAGAAAAAGCAGCATATTTTATTCGGAGGAAAAGTTACTTTTCATGGCTTGCTCTCTATTACCAGCCTCACTCCGTTCGCCTGTTAAACACGAGCCCGCCATGAAAAGTATCACTTTTCCTCCATATAAAATAATATACTATTATAGTGATTAGGGTTAGGTTAGTGGAGTAGATGATAGCCTCGTTCTCAGAGCTTCGACGTGTCGCCAGCGACACTTGGGTAACCAATAATTTAAAAACCATTTAATCATCACTCGAACTGTTCAGGCTTTCGTAGGTATTTCGTCATTTGTCCCTGTTTGATGCATGATGCAAGATATAATCTAATGTACTCATTTCACTTTTTCATATCTAAAGAAAGAAAGAATATATTTAAAATAAATCTAGCGCAGTTAAAATATTCTGCATTAAATTTCTGTGTGTCGCAGGCTTCAGAAATTTTGTTCAAATAAGAAGAAAAAAAACATTCTACATCGATCATTCATTGCCGTCATTTACGGTAATTTCGTCACTCCATACCTACCTACCCTTTGAATATAATTATATTCAAAGTATGGTTCGCCCAGCCGTTGTTGACCCTCGAAACGCAACGGCTGGGCGAACATTACCTACCCATGAATCGTAAACTAAACTTTATCGATTCTTGATAGCCAGCTACCTTCTCTGATGATTCTGGTAAAAAAAAACGAGGAAAACGTGACGTAGCATCAAAACATCAGGGTCATCACGCCACGTTTTCAACCAATAAGAAGAAGCCTGAACATCCGAAGGTCCTAAAACAGAAAGAGTTAACATTGCCTTTAGAAAGGAATTGCCAAATATTATACTATTATTCTTGTCCTTTTTTTTTCATTTAGTGGAACAAGGAAACACACATGATCGGACTAGTAGAAATTGCTTTTCTTAGTAATGCATGTCGTCTCCAGAAAAAAACGTCAGATTGTCAAACGAGAGATTCGAATTGCGTGTTATTATTAGCAATTTTTGAGATAAAACTTTTGTTAGTGCGTGTGATTTGTTTATAAGTAAATCATATAAACAATTAGTGTTAAATTTCTCAGAGGAGGCATTTTTATCATATCTGGTAAGTCTAGAAAACTTTATTTAAGCTAGAGACTGGAGATGATATTTGGGGGTCACAAGAACGAATTTCAAATATATTGCCAATATATTACCATCAAATTGCAATACTCGATAGTTGAATTGGATTGTAAGTTGACTGGTACTTCATATTTAGCTTTTTTTTAATTAATAGGTGTTGACATCCATGTTGACTTAGGTTATGTTTTCGAAGAATCAATGGATATTGAACCCAGTATTTCCCAGTACCTTTTAGGAAATTCCCAGGCAAAGTCGCCTTAAATATACAATTTTTGACATTTAATTTATAACTAACAGAAAATACTAACTTTTCTACCTAGTTTGAGCAAAAAAATGTGTCCAAGACGAATTTTGTCACTGTTTGTTTGCCACAAAAGATCTTCGATGGATATTTTGTGTTTCTCACTTATTAAATATTCTGTTATTTATTACTTCAGTATAACCAAACCAGAAACCTAATTTTAGTCACTTTTTTTGCTGCAAGATGGTGACTCATATTGTTGATGTACAACCTGTGCAATAAACTTCAATCTACTCGGTATAAATATTTTGCCTTGGAATTAAAACAATTATAATTATCAATATGGGTGATTAAGCTTACCTAAAAACACAAAGAAAAAGTCCTGCAAGCTCTTAAGTATATTTTTGTTGTTTGGGGTGGTTGGATTCTAGGTAAAAGTGATACGAGCAGTTTTAAGTAATTTTATAGAGCTGAAAAAAATGCAATAGTTGAATGTTCACATCAGTAACCTACATGCAGAATTTAGCCTGCATATTTACAAGCCTTTCTAGGTGGTTGAAATCCTGACTATGTGTGTGCTTCTTTTAAAAATATGCATTTGGAATCCTTATTTTTGTCATTTGCAAAAATTAAGTAATTTGCATGCATTAATTTAAATGCTTAATGTGACACAGGCTTTGGGCTTCTTGCTGTTTCCAGAGGAGAAAATCAGTGCAGTTTTCTCAGGGTACATGTATCAAGAATTTCAATGCTATTTTTATTTTGGCTAAATACTGAGAATATACAAAAATACACAGAATTTCATTGTATTTCACCAGAATACCAAGAAATTTGTGCTATTTGGCTAGTGATTTCACCTTTGAAAGCTCTGTCACATTAGATACAATTTGAAAACAAATATTCTGCAAAATTCAAACTAAATGTTCTCTGTAAATTAGTGTAAATAATACCCATTTTGCACTTTGGATTCACCGGTTTTTAAGTTGTAAATCTTATAAACTTACTTCATTTCATGCTCTGTCTTTTTTTTAATGGTGTTCAAAGAATTGGTTTTTCTTTGCAAATCCTATCTTGAAATGTGGCTTTGTTTGACCATGTATAGCGTTAATAGCTGTGGCCTGTAAATGCCCGTATATATTAAAGTATGAAGAATATATCTTCAAATACAAGAATACCTTTAAAAATATGAGAAAATCCTATAACAAGTATACAGAAGCAGTGTATAATTACAGAGAAGGGAGTAAATTTAAACATGTTATCTAGTTTGTACCTAATATTAAAAAGTTATATGCATAACTACTCAGAGAGCCCTTCTTTTTTAGCAGTTTTTTAAATTAATATTTACTGAAACATTTCTGATACTTTCATAATTATTATTTGCTAAACATTTTGTATAGTTATCCTGTATCTCTGTAATTAGTCTCTGGACGCTGTACTTATAGGCTTTTTTCCTATTTTTAGTGAGGAGAAACGACGAATTCCAAGACTGACGCTTTGATACTCACTAAAAAAATCAGATGGAATACAATAGATACAACCAAAACAACCGTTCTCACAGAGACTATCAACGCAATCCCTATGATCGAGGGCCACCTCATAGAGGTAGGGGCAGGGAGCCCTATAGGTCTCATGAAAGCAGGGAACCTACACGTCCATATCAAAGGCAGCATTATAATAGTTACAATAGGCCTAGATACAGTCAAAATACCTGGAACGATTCTGAAAGAACTTTTGATAATACAGGTAGAGAAGTTTTTGAGAATCGAAATTATTCTAGACATGATGATAGAGCAAATAACAGGCATGAAGCAACACCAGTGGCGCTGCAATTAACTCCTTTGGAGCAGAAAGCTAAAGACTTTCTTCAAACAGTATTGAATCAGGGAGGAATGCGATCAAAACTTATATTTTTAGAGACAGTAGAGAATGCTTTGCAAACATTACAGGGCACCGTGGATAATTGCCAGTTACAAATGGTTATCGAAGAGAATAGTGCTGGGGAATATGTATTGAAGATTGACAAAGAACAAGTGACAAAAGGCAAATTCCTTAATAAACAAGTTGCTAAGAATGCCTTGGCAGAACAGGCCATGGAGATTTTAAAAAAAGATTGTTTTTACATAGTTAAAAAAAAAGTCTACGAAGAAGTCTCCACCAAAACAAAAGAAGTCAAGGAAGAGTCACAACCCAAATCGAGTTTGGAGGGCAGCAAGGCTCATCAAATGATGTTAAAAATGGGGTGGGGAGGAAAAGGATTAGGAGCCAATGAGCAGGGAGTTGAAAAGACAGTGGCGGAAACCATAGACCAAAATATCAGCAGGCAAGGATTGGGTACAGATGATGTTTTTAAAAAAATACACAAGTTATTAGAGGAATATTCGAAATCTGATAAAATGAGTCTTTTAAGATTTGATCCTGATTTTACTTCTGAAGAAAGGGCCCACATTCATAAGATTGCGAATAAGTTTGGGTTGAAGTCTAAAAGCGAGGGAAAAGGGGAGCAGCGGAGAATAACTGTAACAAAAAAGTTGCATAGAAGTGATCTGGTATATAATTTGCTGACTTCTGGCTTAGAGAATACTTTGTATAAGCTGGAAGTTCCAGAGAATTTTTGGGCTTTGTGGCACGATGAGCAAGAAGATGACGATGAGGATGATCATCCTCACTTTTCTAGTTAAGTTGCTGTTAAACTACTAAGTAAGTGAACTGATTATATGTTTCTTTCAATTTTAATAAGGCGAACATGTATGGAAAATGGAATGGATTGTAATTCAAAACTATTTAGTTAGGTAATGCTTTAGCTACTTAATAAATGTTTGTGTATCAGTAAAAAGTGTTTGAATTCTTCAGAATAGTCACATAACTGGTTCCAATTTATGGGTCACAAACTGTACACCTATGATATTTTAAATGACCATCCGCGATTTCGATTTTGTATTCCTTTAATAAGTCTCATATAACTTTAATTACTTGCCCAAGCTTGTGCCATGAAAATAAATAAAAGCGTCTGTTTGCAATCTGAACTTTGGCAGGACACTTTCATGAGTCAATTTAATTTAATTGTCAGGGTCGCAGTTTAGCACTGTATTGTTCTAAAATACCACCTGCCTATTGATATTGGTATTCAAGTTTTTTCATAATTGATTTTAAAACTCATCGAAATGTGGTGTTTTGTGTGATTGGCATTTTCTTTTGCAAATTAGCACGAATTTCAATACAATTTATGCATTTGATCAGGTATTATTTATTTGATTGTTTAAAATGTTAAGAATGTTCGCCAGGCCAGGCTTAAACTAAATCGAAGGTGATAATAGTTTTATTAATATACGGGCAGGTCTCTTACAAGGGCTCTATCTTTGAGAGCACTGTTTCACGTCATTTATCTTTATCGCCTCTTGTTTCATGCTAATTGCATTATGAATTGGCATGTTGAGGAATGGTGTAATTAGTTTGCTTTCGACGTTAGTGTCCCTCTTATAATTATGGGTGATTTTAATATTAACTGGAATTCAGATGATTATTATTCCAACAGGCTTAGACAATGTACGCAGGAAATAGGATTAAAACAGAAAGTATGCAACTTCACCAGTACACTAGTAGTATAATTGATTTGGTTTTCACTAATTTTGACGAAATGACAGTTGACATAATGCAAACCCCTAGAATAGGTGACCATTATATTGTATCTTTAGAAGTATCCAATTCTCGAAGTCCTCGGAGCGTTCCATTAATATTGATATCTCGCGGAGGGGAAATTGATTATAATATAATTAATGAAAAATTATTGGAAGTAAGGTGGGATTTCTCTGTTAGGGACGTCAATTTGAAATGCAGAACTCTTTATGAAACGATAATTAATATTTTAAATGAAATAGCGCCGAAAAAAGAAATTATAATTTGTTCTAGATTTAAACCCTGGTGGAATGCAAGAACCAGGGAGGCGATAAAAATGCGAGATATTAGTTATAGGGAGTATAAATCTAACAAGAACAACAATCATAATCATAGTGAATATAAAAGGAACAGAAACAATGCTGTAAGAGTAATACGGGAAGAAAAAATTGAGTATTTTGAGTAAAAAATGGATAGTTGTAGGAAAAATCCGTCAGAAATGTGGAACGCTTTAAAAAGTGTGTTTCCAAAAAATAACTCTAAATGTTTAATAAAAGAGGTAGAGTTTGATAATGAATTAGTTAGCGACACAAATGGTTTACCTGATAAACTTAATCGTTTTTATGTGAAAAATATAGATGACATTGTGAGTAAAGTGGGACAGACAAATCATCAGTATCTGGATGATTTGGATACTCACGTCAATGCCATAGATTTTTTTTCAGAGTTTACTCTCCTAGATAGAGCCACACTGAGGGAAATTGTCTTTTCTTTTAAAAATAAACCTGATGTTCGCAGATGACCTTAAATTTTATTCCACAGTTAATAAATCATCTTTCGACATTCAGTCAGATCTTGATCTTGTTGTCTTCTGGTGTGAAATGAATCTCTTAAATCTTAATGTTAATAAACGCAAAAAGATGAGTTTTTATAAAATCAGTAGGCCCATTCAAACAGAATATCATATTAATGAAACAACACTCAAATCCGTATCAACTTTCAATGATCTGGGCGTAATGTTTGATAGAGATCTCTCATTCAATTCACACATAGATCAGATTGTTGCAAAAAGCTTTAGGCTATTGGGGTTTATAAAAAGGAACACATGCAACATGACAGACACCAAACCAATGAACCCAAATTATCTATGTCACAAATTCAGACTGGAAAAAGTCCAGAATAAATTCTCCAAATATCTCCTGTTTAAACATCGCATTCCGTACCAAAACCTCACCTACGAAACAAGGCTCTTGCTGTGTGGCCTCAAGTCGCTCGAAGAACGCCGCCATAATTACTACGCATTTTTTCTGCACAAATTGATCCATGGACAGATTGACAGCCCAAAGTTGTTGAGTCTTGTGCAGTTCAAGGTGCCTGCATGAACTACGAGACACCAGCTACTGTTTGTGCAGCTGCCCCACCGGATCAACTATGGACAAAGGGCTTTCATAGACCAAATGTTATCCATATATAATAGAAAATTTAACCACATTGACATTTTTAATATTAGTTTTTATTCTTTAAAGCGTCTGGTCTCTTAATTAATTTATTTTGTTTCTTCTTTATATATTGTATGTTTTTCGTTGTACGTTTTCAAATTTTATATAATGTAATGTTTAATGTTTAAGTTTGTGTTTTATGTACCTGTGGCGTAATGCACTGAATAAATAAATAATTAAATTAAAAGTATTTACATTAGTAGGGAGAATCCATTGTTAAACCTAATAAATTCTTCCTTGGAACAGGGTATTGTCTCGGGTATTGTTCCTACTGACTTTAAAATTGTCGACAATAGTACCTATACAAATATACAATGTGTTAAGGCCTCTAACTTTCGTCCAATAAATATGCTCCCTGCCATAGAAAAGATTTTAGAAAGGCATGTATACAAACAGTTGTTACACTTTGTTTACCCTAATAATTTACTGAATTATAGGCAATCTGGGTTTGGCAAAAAACACAGCTGTAAAACGGCATTACAGTGTGTGTTGGATGAGTGGAAGTGTATGGTGGATCAGGGGCATGCTACACTTCCGGTTTTTTTAGATTTACAGCGCGCTTTTGAGACGATAGAATCGCAACTTACTGGTAAACAAGTTACATAGTTTTGGATTGCGGGGCGTTGTTCTGCCGTGGTTTAGTAATTACTTACAAAATCGGCAACAGAGGGTGAGAATAAATGGAATGTGTTCTAACAATGTACAGTGATTATGGTGTACCACAGGGAAGCATTTTGGGTCCCCTGCTTTTTGTTCTATATATTAATGATATAGTGAGAGTGGTAAACGTAGATATACATCTATTTGCGGATGACACTTTAGTGTATGCTTCTGGCAGAAGTCTGAAAGATATTGTTGTGAGAATGAATAAAGCTTTGCACACAATTTATGAATACTTGTGTAAAAATATTTTGAGTATTAATGCTAACAAAAGTCAGTTTATGGTACTTGGTCCAGATAGCGTAAAGAGAGACTTGTACTAAATGATGTTTCCATTTTTATAGGGTATGACAGAATTGAACAGGTTAGGAAAGTTAAATACTTGGGTGTAATAGTTGACGACAAATTAAACTTTAAGGACCACGCAGGTTGTATCATTTCAAAGCTGAGTTTCTCTATAAACTTTTTTGTCTCGATGCTTTTCTTGTCGTTTTGGTCGAAGTTAATGATTTATAATACACTTGTGCTTCCACATTTCAATTACTGTGCCACTGTCTTGTATACTTTAAACCAAAATGAAATTGCACGAATGCAAAAATTACAGAACAGAGCAATGAGGTTAATACTTTGCTGCTCTAGATATACCCCTATTAAACAGATGCGTCAGTGCTTACACTGGTTGCCAGTGTTGGAATATTTTAGTTTTCAGGCTATGGTTTTCATTTTTAAATTGAAGACAGGTTGTGCACCATCTTATTTGGCCAATAAATTGATTTATGTAGATGAGATCCATTCTCATAATACAAGGCAACAGAATAACTTTTTTATTGCACCGCGGAGTAGAAAACTTGGGCAGAATTCATTATTTTTTAAGGGTTTGGACGCCTCTAATAAGCTACCCAATCAAATTAAAAGTGTAAATTCACTTTCCGATTTTAAGTCGAAACTTAAAGCTTACCTGCTGAGGACATGTGGAATTATTATATAGATAATCGTGATGTGGGCTGATCTGAATTGTGTGGTATTGATTGTCTGGGATTGTTGAGAGGGTGTTCTGTGAGTTCTGCTTCTATTATGTTGTATCTTTGTGAGGTATAGTTTATTTTATTTAAGTAGAGTAATTAATATTCATATGTGAATCAAATATTGTAACTTACTCTGTAGATTAGTAAATGCTTAATAAAGAATTTAATAATAATAATAATAATGTCTAATCATATTAATCATTAGACATGCTTAGTTCTTTTCAATGTGATTTTCACTCTAATTCTTGCATGCTAATTAGTAGTATGTAGAGTAAAAAGGGGTGCTTAACTATTCTATTTTATTGAGTAGATAGTACTGAAAAGTCTCAGTTTATGTTTTTTTTGTGCTTTGAGCAACACCCAAATAAGTATTTTAGAAAAAAATGTTCAAAACATGTAAATTATTATTATTATTTAAAAAGCTCATAAATAATATAGTGACATAACCATATGGTTCATTATTTATTTATTTATTTACTTATTTCGCAAATGCATTACAGAATTACAAATTATTCCAAATTGTACAGGGTGTCCGGTTATAAATGTAACCCCCATTAACTTTTTTATTTGCCCTCGTATAAAAAAATGTTAAATGCAAAAGTTGTAAGGATTTTCATACAGTTTTTTGCGGTGTTACTAGAAAAACAATTGAACATCGAAATTCTACTGTACAGATTAAATTAATGTTTTTTTAATGGGACACCCTGTATATTCTTCTGTATATCGTTAGAGCTCTTTATGGCGAGTTCAGAAATATAAGGTTTGTCGGGTCTAGCTATAATAGTTACCACGTAAATTGCAGGAATGTCGGGTATCTGATTATTACTGAACCCCTCTCCTAAATTATTTATTTGGTGAGCTAGAAAAAATTCTTCCTTCAGAAGCTTTTCCGATGTTCAATTGTTTTTCTAGTAACACCGCAGAAAAGTTTCTGAAGGAACCTACAACTTTTGTATACAACATTTTTTTCTAGCTCACCAAATAAAGAATTTAGGAGAGGGGTTGAGTAATAATCAGATACCCGACATTCTTGCAATTTACGTGGTAACTATTATAGCTAGACCCAACAAACCTTATATTACTGAACTCGTCTTAAAGAGCTCTACCGATATCCGGAAGAATATACAGGGTGTCCCATTAAAAAAAAACATTAATTTAATTTGCACTGTAGAATTTCGATATTCAATTGTTTTTCTAGTAACGCCGCAGAAAACTATATGAAGATCCTTACAACTTTTGTACTTAACATTTTTTTATACGAGGGTAAATAAAAAAGTTAACGGTGGGTTACATTTATAACCGGACACCCTGTACACAACATAGTTATTATTATAAGCAACATAATTATTATAAAAATATCCAGTTTGCTGAAAATGCATATAAACATTTTGAAAGAACAATGTTATCTAGATAAGATCATATTTTTAAAGCTTAAAAATGAACAGCCAAACTAATCTCAACAATTTAAATCATTATTAAAGATAGACCTTCACAAGTCGATCAGATATTCGTTTAAAACCATAATTTGTATGATGTGGTCTCATAAAATAAATGTCTGTAGCGGGTACATCTTGATGGTAGGTATTCTAAAAAAAAGATATTAGATAAAAGCATACTGCTGTCAATGTGCCCGTTAATTAATTTAAATAGAAAAAATATCATTGCATTTCGTCTTCTTTTTTCCAAGGAATCCAAGCCCACCAACTGGGCTCTGACGTTTTATGGAACATCTCTATAAGGGAATCTATGCTATGTCCAAAATAAATTTGCAAAACTTATTTTGTAAATTTTCAAGCCGTTTAATGTGAGAGCTATAATAGGGTGACCACGCTACACAGTTATATTCTAAAATACTACGAACTAAACAATAATATAAACTTTTTATGGCTTTGGTATCATTAATATTATCGCAGTTTCTCCTAATAAAACCCAGCATTCTAAATCCCTTCACAATAATGTTATCAAGATGAGGGTGAAAATTCAATTTGTGGTCAAATGTAATACCCAGGTTATTGAAAGTAACAACTTCAACCAAGGAATGACTATTCAAAATATAACTAGACTGTAGACTTAATAGGAACTTTCCGACGGTGAAAATTTAGGAATTTACATTTTGTGGAGATTAGTCTTAATAAGTTATTGCAAGCTCAGATTTAATCTTCTGTCAGTCCTCCACCTTATCAACGACACGAAAGAACTTTAAATCGTCGGCATTGATAAGACACTCACAGTGTTCAAACGCGAACACAGCATTGTTAACGAACAGCAAAAACAGAATTGAACTCAGATGAGAACCTTGAGGGAGCCCAAATAAGCGCCACACAATCTTAGAGCTTCAAGTTGCTTCAGAAGTAAATCATGAAGTACACTCTCGAACGCTTTTGACATGTCAGTGTATATAACGTCGATTTGAAATCCCTTCTCCATATTTCCACTAAGATAGTCCTAGAATTCGGCCAAGTTAGTGGCAGTTGACCTACTCTTGTAAAATCCATGTTGTTGAGGACTTATATCAGTGACAAAATTTGTAAATAACTATTACATGCTTTTCCACCTTGCCAATGCTATTTTAATAATTCGACTACCTTGGATTTTTCAAATGTTTTTTTTTATTTAAACATACAAAACGGGATTTGGTAATTACCCCCCAAAATAACTGTTTGTAGAAATATATTGCAGGACTTTAGAGAAGCGATGATATTTTTTAATAAGTATATTTAATGTGATGACTGAGCTCGCATCTGCGTAATAAGTTTTATTATTCCTGGCGGAGTTTATGCCAAAACCAATCTTATGCTTATGTCATCTGAATATCCAACTTATCCCTGGTTTCTATCTCGATCTGCAGAAGAGTTGAAAATCTACTTTCACAGAGGTAAATAGAGGCAAAAATGGCATTAAGTTTCAAAGCTTTAGGATACGAATGACGCATAGAACACTAAAACTGAATCAACGATTTTCCTGAAATATATCAGGCGCTGAGGAATCTTCATCTTTATTGGGAATCTCGGCAACATCCGCAGACGCATGAAATGAGTTGCAAACGCATGCTGCTCGGAGAAATAACATTGAATTTCAGATTCAAGAGCCTGAAGGTGATCATTAATTTCCTGGGTAAGATTGTCTACAATTCCTGTCTCCAATTCTTCAGCTTTGATGCAAAGGTGTTCAAGTTTCTAAAACTTACTTTACGGCGCCTGTTTCGCAGCTTTAATATACGAACGCTTGAATATTGTCTCTGAAGTCGATAATGTACCATAAAGTTTTAAATTTAGCTTATTTAGCTGATATAAGATGTCTGATAAATAAGTTACTCTATGGATCCAAGTCTCATTATTAAAGTGTGCCTAGAACTAAGAATAGTTCTAGTTCGTTTTTCAATTCAAAAACACGGCCAACAACATTTCCGTTTGATAACCAACGAACATCAGTGAAGAAAATAACACATTCGTGATCAGAATCCATGTCTTTGCGTAGCACTATAACTTATATAGTTAACTATTGTAATCAAAGAGTCTTGCAGAGGCTTTGGAGGAGTTTTAGTAGCAAAGGCAAATCAGTGAACCATGCGGTGCAATCCCTTTGCTTGGGTGCAACCTTTTTAACTTTTGACTGAAAGCCCGACGTCGATTCAAGCATGGCTGACGCTCCATCGGTGCCATCTGACACAAGTTTTCCCATTGTAATTCGTTCCTCCGCTGAGTGCCGAGATCGCCCCACGACTGTTGGAAAATGTCGCGAAAATATCAATAGCCCATCATCGAGGTAAATTGGCTGGCGTTTATTGTATTCTTGCGCGGGTTCGTGCATCGGGATTCGCCCCCTCGTGATATAATAATAATAGATTCGAATATGTTCGGAATGATAGAGAACAGAGAAATGCCTCTATGGTTATTAATATCATTCTTGGAGCCATTTTTGAAGATGGGGACAATAGTTGATTGCTTCCAAATAGTTGGAAACCGAGAATTATCAAACAAAGAAGTGGCTTGGCCAATGCCGATGCGCACCTCTTCAGAAAAAGGGAGTAAGTCCATCAGGACCAGCACCCTTTCCGGCATCCAAATGAGGTAATCTTCCCCATGATCTCTTTGATCGTAGAGTGGTGTCCCGACAAAACACTAAAAATTTTCTCTGGAACATCAGGTATTGAGCTCCTGGAGAAATCGGTGCAACATGACTCTGGAACATCAGGTATTGAGCTCCTGGAGAAATCGGTGCAACATGACTCAAAATGGTCAGCAAATACAATACAATACGTTTATTCATGTAGATTACAGTAAATGTTTACACATGTCAATTCAACAAGAAAAATCATAATTATCCCTACTCTTTACAAATATAGCAGAAGCTCCTGCAACAGAACATGTCAAAATAATCATCATCAAAAGACTATATATACAAGAGCCATACTAACTATCACTAGGAACAAAATTCTGTTGCCAATAAACAATCGAACAGGTAAAATTATTAAAATATTATTAAAAATACTTGTAAACGACTAGTTTTTAGTAACACGTTTTATTTCGCCAATACACCTTCGCCAGTACAGTTATCATAATTACATAACGCCATGAGTCGACTCTGCTATCGTACAATAACTATATCTACGCCTTATTGCTAATCTATCTATATACTCCGTATTATATAACACCGATTCGATTCTACTGCTGCACCATTCGTTTTCCAGGGTTGTCACGTCCTCGCCTATTTGAACGTCGCACGTCGCCTCTACAAAATTTGCTTGTTACATTCGGCCATCCTGCAAC
Organism: Pissodes strobi; assembly: GCA_016904865.1. NCBI lineage: Eukaryota > Metazoa > Arthropoda > Insecta > Coleoptera > Curculionidae > Pissodes > Pissodes strobi. Next base: position 59,664 of record MU187309.1, on the reverse strand, counting down.
AATTAATGCCCTCATTAATTTAACTCGCCAGTAAATCAACCAAATCTTATCGATCTGTGCATTCGCCATAACACCAAATCGCCTACCCTAAAGGTTTCGCCTGTGGTTGCAACCATACGCCTTTTATCGAATATCACCTTTATATTAAGCCTTTGTCAGGTTCTCACTCGACTTTTGCTATCTCAATAAGAAGTTTGGACCTTAAATCGCCATAGCTCTCGCCTTTCGCCAACAGAGCATTCGCCATTTGCACCTCGCCAGTTAAATTCACTTGCATGCACCTTTCAACCTGACCATTCGCCCTTTGCACCTCGCCAGTCAGACTCACTTGCAAGCACCTTTCAACCTAACCTTTCGCCCTCGGTGTTTTACACCTCGCCTCGCCAAAAAGTCAGCAAACACCTTGCTCGTAAACGCCAGCCCGCGCCAGCAGTTGGAAATAGTACGCCTTGGATACCCAAAATTCGCCAAACACCTCTCTCAATTTGAGAATCGCCTCAGAAGACCGCGAAGTCTTCGTCGCCTTCGCCTGCGCATGATCCTGGACTTCCTTGCCCCTCCATTTCCACAATATCGGTTGATGGACGCCGATATCTGTCAAAAGAGGAAAGAAAGCCAGTATACAAGTCGCCAGGGGAAGAGCAACCAAATGCCCTCGCATTCGCCTGTAAGTCGAGAGGTAGACCGTCAATCAGACACGAAAGCGCCTTTGAGCCTGAAAGCCCACACCTTTCGATCAACGCCATTTTATCATGAAAATAATGGGTCATGGTTTCGCCGTCCAATTTAACCCTCGTTATCATCGCCTTGAGCAGCTGAGCAAAGTCATGCACTCTAGGAAACGCCTTCCTAAGAGCCGCCTTCCAGTCTTCCCATGAGAGGTCATATTCATCAAGCCGATTAAACCAGCCCCTTGCTGCGCCTTGCAATTTCGCCTGCATAAAATACGCTCTCTCATAGTTCGACCATTCATGAATATCGCCCAACTGATCAATTTTGCTCAACCACCTGACTACGTTACAGTCCTGACTGTCATGATCGAAAGGGTCAAGAATGTCGCCGCCTGCCCTTGCCCTTGACCCCATACAGCCCAAACTGCAAGCGAAGTCCGCCTTATCGCTACAAGCATGCTCTACTACCGCCTGAGGAGCGCTCTCATCTGATTTATCGCCTTTTCTGATGCCCTTGATACTGCCAGTACCAACGGCCGCCCTTTGTTTCGTCGCCTTTACCATTTCGGCCGCCTTTTGCTTCGCCGCCCTTGCCATTTCGGCCGCCACAATCTGCTGGATACTAGTTGCCCAACCGCCTTTCAACAGCTTATGTACCATGGAGACTGTTTCGTCGTCCATCGCCAAATCGCCTTCGCCGTGGTCACCGTCGCTTAATTCCAACTCGTAATCGAGCTCTAACTCGTCACTTCTGCCTTCCTCCATAGGAAATCACTTGAAAAACGCCTTTTAAACAACAATGCCAATAAACACAGTTAAAATACGCCACAATTTTTACAATAATCACTAATTAATTAGCACACACTTGTTTATTATTATCGTGAATATCTGAAAAATTGCCAAATGTCAATCCACTGTCAAGGATAGCAACAAACGGCCGCCTTTTGTTATGAGTTTTTGTGATATCGCCACTCACAAGAAAGAAGAAGTTGCCACTGTGATTTAACTCGCCGAAATCGCGTATCACCGTCGTCCACAACATATAACACAATACGTAGGTTATCCCGACTTCTGATCTGTAAACGACTAGTTTTTAGTAACACGTTTTATTTCGCCAATACACCTTCGCCAGTACAGTTATCATAATTACATAACGCCATGAGTTGACTCTGCTATCGTACAATAACTATATCTACGCCTTATTTCTAATCTATCTATATACTCCGTATTATATAACACCGATTCGATTCTACTGCTGCACCATTCGTTTTCCAGGTCCTCGCCTATTTGAACGTCGCACGTCGCGTCTCCAAAATTTGCTTGTTACATACTATTCAAATATTATAACCTCACACTACAAATTAAATTCATCAAATTTAAAATTTAGGAAGGCTTCGAAGGAATAGTCTAACAATTTTTTTTACTGTTATCCCAAAATGCGGTAGTGGAACATTTTCCGGCCCAATACCCAGGGCCATCCTGGCACCTTTTAAGACGCCAGTATGAGGGAACAATATTCTGCCTACCATGCGTATTGTGTTCGTGAATATCCCCGTGAGCCCTGAACATGCCCAGATTTCCCCTCACATACATCAAGCACTGGTATTGTACTGGCAAGGCACAGTCAACACTCTCAGTCTCACAAACACCTACACAGTCATCCCGAAATCCCAATCCAGCTATCACTCTCAGACCCCTCCTCTTCAACCTAAACAACCTATGTGCCTCAGCCGAATGCCCCCAAGCCAAAATGACATTGGAAACCTTGGCTTGAAAAATGGCAAAATAAGCTGTCTGAGACAAATTCCGAGGCACAAAGAGGTTCTTATTGAGTTTTTTTGCCAGGGCATCAACATGCTTACCCCACTGTAATCTTGGATCCAGAACCACGCCCAAAAATTTTACTTCAGATACGTTTGTCACAGACACATCCCTCATTGTGAAAATTATTCTTGTTGTTTTGTTAAGCAAGAGCCTGTTCGAACAGAACCAAGCTGCAGCCCTCTCCTGCGCGTCCAGGGACCCATCCAACGAAGCCTCCAGCGTATCAGCAGAGAGAGACGCTGTGGTCATTGATATAAGTCAAAAAGAGGATAGGGCCTAGTATGGAACCTTGAGGAACCCCTATTATAATTTCACTCCTTGTCGACGGCACCCCAGAGATCCTCACCACCTGATATCTGCAATCCAAATAAGACTGTATAAGATTGATGCTGCCAGGACAAACGTATTTTTTTAGCTTTCGAAGAAGAATCCCATGATCGACGTAGGCGAAACCCTTGCTCAGGTCACAGAACAGGACGGAGTTGTACTGCTTGTTATGAAATTACTCCACTATAGCTGAAATAAGATCCAATTATTCCCAAGACAGTACTCTTGTTCCTTTGTCTTGCAAAGAAATCAACAATCTGGATTGCACTTTTCCAGCACCTTTGATATAATGGGCTAGATTGAGATTGGACGATAATTTTCTGGGGCTGATGGATCACCCTTCTTAAAAATCGGAGTGACACCAGCTACTTTTAAATTATTAGGAAATATGCTAATTTAAGACAGATATTTATTAGTTTTGTCAAGGGTGAAATCAGTATATTATTCACTCTCTTGATCATTTTTGTATTAATACCATATATATCACAACAAGGTGTATTTTTTAGGCCATCAACGTCTCTAACCTCATTGAATGATACTTCTTTAAAACTGAAAGCATTTACTGGTGTTATAAATTTATCAAAGTAACTGAGTGGATCAATCTTTGTCCATGGAATATCCTGTACTAGATTTTGAGCTATATTTGAAAAGAAGTTATTAAATTCAATTGGTGTTGTTATATTGTGACTAGGTGTGGACTTTTTTCCCCCTTTGCTGGAAATCTGGAAAGATATTGAGAACTATAATGAGGTTTTTTTATTGTTTTCTCACACTCAACCCAAATATGTCAAGCTCGATTTGTTTTTGATCTGATCGATACAATCTCATTAAGTGAAAATTCCAAAAAGCAGAAGTTATTTACAGGTGGGGGGCATTGTTTTAAAATTCTTTAAGGGGTCAAAATCATTCAGCGGAATGTTACTAGATATTTGCAACGTTACTAAAATATTGATTAAATTTGTTAGGTGAGATGTCTACATTTAGAGTATTATTACACCTGTTGTTTCGTCTTTTGTTAATTATCTCCCACATGGCCCTAGTAAAATTTTTTGCGGAACTAATAATGTCATCATTTGAGTTAATTTTGGGTTAGTTGTCTTAATTGTCCTTTGATCGTTTTTTTCCAAAGATTTATAATTTTGTACATTAGGTCTTTTATGTTGTCTACTTATCTCCCTCAACAATCCGAGGAGTTCACGCATTTTTCTAAGGATGTTTCGACCTTACTTTGCATTTATTTTTGAGTAAAAAACTTTAGGTAAGATTCCTCCATTCCATCTGCATAAATTTGTTGAAGTTACAGTTAACAACATCAATATGTCAACTATCTACAGAGCTAAAAATAGCAATTATGAAATAGTTCCTCCATTAATATCGATCCATGAACTACCCAGTGGCACACCTTGTATATTTATCATTGTTTTAAAACAATGATACAACGTATGTTTTCACTATCTTAAATTAAAAAAAAAGTTAACTTAATACCTTTAATAAGTAGTAGCAATTTAATCTTTATTAATTACAAGGTCAGTAATATCGATCCTATTATTATTATGATTTAAAATCCATCATTCCCATTATACGATTTTTACTGAAAATACTCGATAAGCATTCGATTTGCGACTTAAATTACTCGATTTTGTGTGTGTGTGCATCAAGTTTTGAAAAATATGACCATACACTGTAATTTTTATATAAATTAACAACCAATCCCTTAACGTTATTTTACATTTTAACGAAAAATTTTAAATACAAAAGTTGTAAGGTTTGATTTAAATTTTTTGAAGGCGTTAGTTGCACTAATTTATTTATTTATTTCATCCACAGTTTGATCAATTTTTACAGAGATATGTGCTTTGTCAAAGAAAAATGTAAAATACCTAAACTACAATAAAAATAATAAAATTACCAACATATCATACAATTCCTCGTACAATTCACTCCCTCAGCGCCATTCACACATCGATACACACACACACACATTAAAATACTAGTGATTCGAAGGAATCACATGCTTAAAATGTACAGTCAAAATATTCCTGAAGAGAATAAAAACTGTTATTTAACAATACCCTTTTTAATTTTATTTTAAAAATATCTCTACTAACACTTTCTTTAATATGTACAGGCAGGTGGTTGTACAGCTTAATATGCATTACATAATTGCTATCCGCTGTGCAGGACAGTCGGTGTTGGGGCAATCGGAGAATATTTGGTGTTCTCAGTGAATAGTCATGCGGTATGTCACCCACCCGCGCTCTGAAATGTATGAAGATTATCTCTTACTTAAAGAGCACACTGTAAAATATATATCGATATTACAGTAAGAATGTTAAGATCTTTGAACAATTGACGACATGAGTAGGTCATTTTTTTAAATGTAATTGTTCTTATTATTTTCTTCTGCGAGATTAAAACTTCATTCATTCTTTTGCTATTGCCCCAACACACCGTGCCATACGACAGTGTTGTGCCAACGTAGGCATAATAATAGGATAATAGTATCTGTTTATTGACATATGATCTTAAACGCCATAACACAAACGAGTAACGAGATATTTTTGTCAAGATATCATTGACTGTATCATTCCATGATAGTGTAGAGTCGAGTCTCAGACCCAAAAACCTCGTACTTTCCACCTGCCTCATCAATCCAGCCTTTGATCTTATAAGCGGGCTAAAGTTATATTCCTTTGTAGAGAACATCATAGCCTCACTCTTTGATACATTCAGCAGGAGCCCGTTCTGATCACTGAATAATTGCATGTTCAAAGCACAATCACTAGATTCGCCACTTAAATGTTCCACATTTGGCGCAGTTACTATAGCAGACACATCGTCTGCAAACATTGTTAGACGCTCCACCTGATTCACCCTGCTGTCCATAATACTATTTATAAATACAGGGAATAGAAGCGGTTTCAGGACACTGCCTTGCGGGACCCCCATGCCAACATTTAATGACTCCGAGGTGAATTCCCTAGTCCTCGTTCGTAAGATCACCCTCTGCTGTCTATCACTTAAGTAGGCTGATATCCAATCACAGGACTGTCCCCTCACTCCATAACAATATAATTTGGATTTTAGTAATGAATGGTCCACTAGCTCGAAAGCTCTTGTATAGCAAAAAACAACCCAGCCGTTGCCCTTTTTTCATTCAGGTTTTTTATTATACTATTAATAGTTGACAAAAGAGCATCTTGCGTTGATCTCCCTGATCCAAAACCATACTGCCCCGAGAATAATATGTTATTTTTATTCAAGAATAACCCAAACTAACAAGTCTTGTATAGAAAGCTTTTTCATATATTTTAGAAAATACTGAGAGCACTGAGACAGCCCTATAGTTCTCAATCCTGGCCTAGTTCTCTTTTTTAAATATAGGATTGACAATCGATTGTTTTAGTTTGGCAGGGAACACACCTTCCGCCAATGATTGATTTATTAAATAAGTCAATATAGGTGCTAGCTGGCAGGGAACCCCAGCCAGCAGTGAACAGGGAACCCCATCAGTACCTGCTGAATCCTTTATTGCCACCTCTTTTATTATATTATATACTTCCTCTTGTTCCACCGGGGATAGAAACAAGTTTTTATTATCTCCTGCACTGTTCCAGAGTTAATTGAATTAGAAATTTGTTCCACAGAATTTAAAAAGTAATGATTAAATTTATTTGTTCCAACCTCATAAGAGTCAATCTTCCCGTTGTCCTCCCCAATGAACTCCAGAGGGTATGATTCCTTTGTCTTTATATTAACCTCACTCTTTATTATTTGCCAAGCAGTTTTGGACTTGTTATGAGAAGAATAGTAAAAGTCGTCATTAAAATATATTTTTTTTCTGTCTTATTGTTTTCCTATGATTTTTTAGACGTGTCCTATATTGATTCCACATTTCCTCGCTATTACAAAGTTTCAGATTTCGGTGCAAGTCGCGAAGACAGTTCCCCTCCTGGATTATTTCATTTGTGATCCAAGATTGATTTTTATGTCTTTTAAGACAGTTAAATTTCTTTAGTTCCAACGGAAATGCCTTCTCAACTGCCCTTTCAAATATATCCAGAAATTTATCGAAATTCTGATTAGCGTTATTAGACAATATTACCTCACTCCACGTTTCACGGGATAGTAGCGTATAAAATGTTACCAAATTTGATTCTTTATTGAATCGTCTTGAATATTCAAATCCTGTTGGAGTGGACAGGGACTGAGTGAATGAAAAAGTGATTTTTTGCATGTGATGATCTGAAAAGCAAGTTTCAATGTTCATAGTTTGTGTTAGGTCATTCTTAAAATTACAAAAAATGTTGTCAATTTGTGTCATACTAGCGCCCTGCACTCTACTGAAATCAGCTATGCACGATACCAAACCATAACTCAATAATGAGTTATTTATTTCCAATGCATTATGATCTTTTACATTCCTATCAAAGTTTATATTAAAGTCGCCACAGATAACAGCCCTTTTGTCATTCCTAATGAAAATTTCTAAATATTGTTTAAAAAATAAAATAATTTTTTTACATCTGCTGAGGGAGCACGATAAAAACATGATAATAAAATACTCTGGTTCATGTAGAATAATTCAATACAGGCATACTCAAACACCCCATCTATTTGATCCACCGGTATAGTCAGTTTTTTGAAAGAAAGATCACTGTGCAAGTAGATAGCTATACCTCCTCCGCGAGAGTCAGATCGGCTGTAGAAATTAGTCAAAGTATATGATTCCAGTCTTAATATCTCAATCTCGTCCTTTGAGCACCACGTTTCTGTGATACACACTACTTCTGGGTAGTTCAGACTTTTAAGTAGCACTGACAATTCCACAGTTTTATTTCTAAGACTCCTGATATTAAAATTGCATACTCTTAAGACCAAAGACCCCTGCGAGTATATTCTTAACGATCCGCCACGAAAATAAATAAATGACTAATTGTCTTCATGTATTTATTTATGCATCTTTTTATCATTCAGTGACACCTTGTCGCGTCCGTACCCTTTTTTGTCTGAATATGTTTGTAATAAAGCCATTTGAATTTGTCAATTCCAAAGAAAAAGTAAGTAGTTACAACGATGAAAACGGAAGAAACATCCGAAAAGTCGCGGTTCTATGTAGACCTCCATGTTAAATTTGGCAGCAGCGCACTGCATATTTCCTTACAGCCTGTAATTGAAGCTGCCGATGCCGTAACTAAACATGTACAGGGTTATTCATTATAAATGGACACTCCCCTTAACTTTGTTATTTAGATAGAGGAGCTAATTTTTGTATCGACTTGTAGGTAATCATCTTAATTTTTTTATTAATAATGATAATATTATGTCCCATAAGCAAACGCCATTATAAAGTTACTTTTTTAATTATGCAGATGTATGTATATTACTACATTTTTGGACTCCCTAGAGAAATCTAAACACATTTCGTGTATAATATCCTATACCTATCTTTAGCTGTTTACGAAATATTGACAGTCGAAAGTCGGGCATTTTGACACTTTGACAGGCTCTAAAATCTAAACTGCACGAGATCAAAGAAAACGGTTTGAACATCGAATTACCTTAACTTCGTATTTAACCCGCGGATATAATTAACCATAACTTAAACCTCCGGTTAAATTCATAGTAACTCTCATTCGACCATATATTTAGGAGTATTAAATATATGCATTCGACGGCTTACGAAAACCTAAGATAGGAATGTGCAAACCGTTTCCTTTGATGTCGTGCGGTTTAGATTTTAGAGCCTGTCAAAGTGTCAAAATGCCCGACTTGTCAACTGTCAATATTTCGTAAACAGCTAAAGATTGGTAATGGATTTTATACACGAAATGTGCTTAGATTTGTCTAGAGAGTCCAAAAATGTAGTAATATACAGAGTATTCTATTTAATAAAAAGTAACTTTATATTGGCGGTTGCTTATGGGACACATAATATTTTCATTACTAATAAAAAAATTAAGATGATTACCTACAACTCGTTAAAAAAATTAGCTCCCTGTCTTTAAAAATAACAATGTAAAATATTATTCCTCCCGGACTTGCTTACATTTAAAAATAATTCAAGTTTAAGTAATTTAAATAAAAAATCAATAAGAGCACTTCACTTAAAAATACTCTGCAAAACAGGCACTATGGTATCTGATTTAATCCTCAATTTATGGGATTTTCTTTATGATCTAACCAAAAATGTAATAAGTATCAAGTGTAAAACACAACTATCAATGGTTTTTAAATATCCGAAAATATCACTGAAACAGCTAAAAACCAACGAAAACATAGAAAATGCAATGAGAACAATGGCGAAACGAAAGCTATTCGACGCGCAGAAACGTCACAGCGGCGAGGATGTGGGCAAGTGGACCGCGGAGCACGGCGCGATAGTAAGTGAACATAGGCCCTTATGGGAAGTAACCATCCTTCTCTAGTTTATTATTCGCGAATCTTACTATAATATTTTATACTGTGGCCACGGTGTACTAATTATATTATGACTGTGACGGTGACGTATTTGAGGATGGATCAATTAAAGGGTACATAAAATAAAAATGGTGAAAAACATTATTAAGCACCGGAAGATAAAAATATCTAAAAATTTAATTTTAGTTCTTCAGTATTATGTAAAATATGCGTGACCACTAAAACAGTAATTAAAAATGTTGCTTATTTGGTACCTAAGTAATTATATTTTAAATTTATGGTTGAGTCGGTCGGAGAGTCGTACGGTCACGGTATTTGTCCAAGGATCAAGGTATTTCCTATGTTTAAAAAAGCATACCAAAGATGACATGATAAAATTATCATCGTTCAGTTGACAATTTGCCTGTGTTAATAATAAATTAATATTCTTACGTATATGTACGTACGCCTGGGATGCAGATGCTGTATGACTAACAAGTTATTTTTTATGTAGGTGTTGGTGTTAAATTTTTAACAATATGTGAGTTTTCAGTACCAAAAGGTCCAGAATTCAACAAATGAAATATTTTTGCAATAAATTTTAATGTTCCCGTTAAATTCGGGAATATTCGGAATATGTCCGTAATATTCGGAACAAAAAATAAATTTCAGAAATTTTCCATCACTATGCATGTATGTTTACTTGTTTATATCATGCAAATATATTTTTTTCTTCCAAACTCCCCTTTTATTTGTTTTATTAAGTAGTGTAATTGTCCTCGTTTTCTTTTTAATTTAATAAAAAAATACCCTAGATTTAAATATAGGGAAATTTCAAAGAGCGTACAGGGAAGTTCTCGCAAATTTGGTTGGCAACACTGGTTGGAGCCCTTATTGCGAGCGTGTTTTTCAGCCTTGCCGTTAGAATTGAGGTACGTTTTCAGGACAAAAAAATATATTCAAAAAAGTTTTATGGATAAATAATTGCAGATATTGATTATTTAATGAAAATAATTAAATTCGTCATGTGTAATAAAAATAAGCTAACTCAACAGCTTTCACTCAAAGCTATTTCGATCCCGTCATGTTCTTATGAAGCTTGTTCTCCCAAACTCCACATTAAGTTAAACCAAATGCAAATGATGAATGATGATTTGATAACCAAGCTTTTATACCATTTATGTACCGAAACAAAAAGTCTGAAGTAGAATTATTTTTAATGTTTTACCTGGACAATGGTACAGTAGGGCGGGATCCTTTGTAGTGCGTGTTTCCTTTATGGTGCTGGCCATAGGCTGCAGCCTAGGTAGCCTATCCTTAAATCCGACGCTGGAAAAATATCTTCCCAGATAAAAAGTCGAATGTGGCAAAAAAATTACGTTTGTGTTTATACTGGTGTGAAGTTGGCATCCAAAAGCCAGCAACTTTAAATCAAACTGCCGAAGGTGAGGGGCGGCGGACTATTTTTCATACCGAGTGTATAATTTTCATTGCATTAGAACAACTTTGAGACAATTACTTAGATGGAAATTATCTTTTTAGTAAACCAAATAATCTTTCAATCAGCAAAATTAGTGGGATACAATGACCACAGTTTGCACCCAGAAGGCTGCTAACATATTTTAATGAATTTCTGAGAATCTAAACATAACAGGAAAAGTATTTACAGAGATGTAAGGAT
>MU187309.1:0-34656 GCA_016904865.1 Pissodes strobi | reverse complement strand
CCCGCCCCCCCCCCCCCCCCCCCCCCCTTCCACGTTCAGCCAGGAGAGGGGGGAGAAGAAAAAAAAATTTGTGCCTCACCTTTATAAGCACACAACTAAAGTGAAACTTCTGAAAGAGATATTAGGAATTAAGTTTTTATTTTTTTAAGCTTTTTTTCTCAACTTTGGCCCCCCGGTGTCGACACTTTTTTTTCCTTTTGTTTTCAGTTTTTTTTTGCGATAACCGCGTTTTTCTAATTTTTTTTTGTATATCAATTTTTTTTCTTTATTTCGTTTTATAATACTTTTATTAACTTTCTGAAACAATATCACATTTTTATTTATTATTATTTTTTTCTTATTTTATGATACTTTTATTAACTTTCCGAACAGTCTTGTGTTTTTTTATACCCCCTACTGATAACCCCGGCAAACGGGGGTCGTCGCTTGCCAGATTTTCGATCCGAGGCTCCGTTGCAAATATATCGGCAAAAAACAGTTTTTATCCCAAAATCTCCCCTTAAATTATAGCCCCAGTCGCCCTTATATGGCCAAAGGTAGCCCCCCATGAGGTGCACCTACCATAAAAATTTCGCCCCTTAGCTCTTTCCGGTCTCCCGAAATTAATTATTTTAGTTTGGGTTAGTTTGGGTAGTACCCTCGCTAAAGAAGTTTCACTTCAAAAACTAAAATAATTAATTTCGGCAGAACGGCAAGAGCTACGGGGTGGAAATTTTTATGGTATGTGCGCCTCATGTGGGGATTCCTTTGACCATATGGGGGAACAGGGGCTCTAATTGAAGGGGGGATTTTGGGGGAAAAACCGCTTTTTGCCGATATCTCTGCAACGAAGCCTCGGCTCGAAAATCTGACATGCAGCGATGACCTCGCTTCACGGGGTCATCAGTGAGGGGGGGTGGCTTATACCCAATCCCCATCTCCCCGAGGGGAGACTTATACCCACCTCCCCTGGTATTCAAAACTTATTGAAAAAGGGGAGACTTATACATATCCACCCCCCCACCTCACCAGTTATTCAAAAATTATCGAAAAACGTAAAAAATTGTTCGGAAAGTTAATAAAAGTATTATAAAACGAAAAAAGAAAAGGAAAATAAAAAAAAGTTAGAGAAACGCTGTTTTCGGCGAAAAAAGGCGAAGGAGTTCAGCTACGAGGTCGGGCATGGCAAAATTGGGAAGAAAAAAATGCTTTATGAAAAATAAACAAAAATTTTTGAAAAAATGGAAAAAAAATTGAAAAAAACGTAAAAAAATATTCGGAAAGTTAATACAAATATTATAAAGCCAAATACAAGACAAAAGAATAATAAAAAATACAAAATTGTTCGGAGAGTTAACAAAAGTATTATAAAACGAAATAAAGAAAAAAAATAATTAAAAAAAGTTACAGAAACGCGGTTTTCGGCGAAAAAAATGAAACAATAACTGAAAGTGTCCAAACCGGGGCAAAATTTAAAAAAAAACCTTAAAAAACAATTAAAACAATTCCTAATATCTTTTTCAGAAGTTTCACTTCAGTTGTGTGCTTGTAAAGGTGAGGCACATAATTTTTTTTTATCTTTTTTGTAGGTATATAATTTATCTCTGAACATTCACGGGCGTATAGACACCCATACAAAAAGCTTCGTGATTAAAGCTAAAAATTAGAAGACCTTGCAGGCATCTTATATTATACATACCTATAATCTGGGAATGTTTTCCGAAATTTCTTGAACAGTTTAGATAACTTAATTGTTAAACTAATGATTTTTAAATGAAATAATCTCTTCTAATGCACCAATGTGTGCAAAATCCTTGAAAGTTGAAAGCCTATAGTTTGACTGTTGCATTTTTTTTTTATTATGCAGAATTGCTCAAAGAAGTTGGTTTCAGTATGCAAGTCCTATGCAATCTAAGATTTTGAGATTAATATTAGTATGATTTTATAATATTACCGGGATAGTGCAGGACGTCATTTAAGCGCATTTAAATATATAAATATGTTAATAGTTTCCTACTAAATTTGTAATAATTAACAACAAACACGACCAACAGAATTAAGAGCATCCTTCCCCGCTTGATCGTCTGTTATTTTGACTGATCCTAAATACCCAAATATAGTGCACTCTTTATTATTGACAATAGGAAGCCACACATCCACGAAAATGCGTTTTTCCGTTTGAAATATCTATTATATTCCCTTGTTTTTCCCGTGCACGTTTTTTATAACTAAATCAGAGGTAGTCCTCCTCAATTGCTTGACACTAAGCTTGTCATCATAGTTTAGAGGTTTGTTTTTTTTTTTAGCTATATGCGACTGAAATCATTTTAGCAAAATAATTTGCCGTAAATTTCTATTAAGCACTAAACAAAAATAAAATGGTTCAAAGTATTCGGAATAACCTACTTAGTTCTTACTTTATCATAGAACACATTCACTTATCCACAAAATTCTCGATAAAACTAATGCTTAACTAGTTTAATTTAAAAAAAATGCGTCAGCATCGTCACTATATTATTTCTCTTATCGCAAAATTTGAATCAAAACTCCAATCAAAACAAACGCGACAAGCGGTGAAAATCACTTGTAATTTATTATACTTTTTACATGAATTAAGTAAATGCAAATTATCAACATTTTGCCATGTATTTTTCTGCATATTTGTACTTCATTGTGAATATTATTGACAAAAGCTTCGCATATTACCGATACCGACAAGTGGACGCAATAAAAATGTGCGCCAATCGGCCTTTCCAGGCGGCGCTGAAAACCGCCGTTGCCTATGGCGATCTGTGACGTAAAATCGGGACACGGAACGTGTGCGTATGCTAGTAATTATTGTTCTAGTACTTTAGTAGATAATTAGATATTTGTAATGCTAAATATGCTGAAAAATTTACAAATAATTAATTAATATTATTATTAGCATAATAAGAATAGGTGTTTAATAATAATATGTATATTATTTTATGATTTTTTTATGGAATTTGTGGGGGGCACGTGCTCCTGTGCCCCACGGCAGGGGTCGCCGCTGCTATATACCACCCAATACATATCTTTTTTACGTGCCTTTTCTGTAGCAGCTGGTTAAAGAAAAAGTCACCTCGTATTATACAGAGTATTTATTACCTGCATTAATAATAGGATTATGGCCTAAGGAAATATTCAGTACTAATGCATTGTTGCAATATCGTGTATCTATCTATTTAGTTATTTATATAAAATCGATTATTGTTTTAAAAACCTGACACGGCGAAGTCGTAAAACAAATGTTATCATATCCAATTTATCAAAAAATAAGAACTTTACTCCCGGGTTGTCATCAAAGTTGTAAAATCAACGAAAAAATTTCGAAAAGTGGAATCAGAAACTCACGTTAGTTGCGTATCATATTTCACGAGCACCGGGTGTTTTTTCTTTGTTTAAACAATAAGACCTTTTAGGTAAGTAGATGTTCTAAATGTATATATCAATTAATATATGTTTCTTAAATAGTTTTAAGCCCTGAATCTAAAAAGATGTAAATCACGCATTTAGGTTACTTTTCTGCTAATAAAATTAATGATTAGGATCAAAGATACTTAAAAGTTAAATTGACTATAGTGGGTAGAGTGATTATGTTTAATTAATTTATATATAAAAACAAAGTTTTGCTGCTCTTGATATGAAGGACAAGGACACTTTGAACAGTACTGGGTGGCTCGAATTCGTGTCTATGTATGGTGATCTCGAAAACCGTAAGAGATACAGTGTCGCTCAAATTAGGGCAAAATGGCGCATTTAGGTGCCAGGCGGCATATTATTGCCGTTTGGAAAGTTTTAAAATTCCGAGTAGTTCCGGAGATATCCGGGAAAAACCGAAATATTGAAAAATCGTTTTATTTTTTTCCTGGGCTTATTTAAAAAGGGATTTCAAATTGAATTGCACTTTTGCATTGCCACTTTTTACACTCTATCCAGTGGTGGTATCTAGACGTTTCGTCTTCAAGGGGTCATCATCAGCTTTCTTTTTTTAAATACGAACTTTAATTTTTTATCGCTTTTTAGATTATATTGGCTTGGTTATTAATATGGATATGTATTTTAATTTTTTTTGTTCTCTTGTCTAATTTTAATTTTTATTTTTTTTTTTAAATTTGTTATTTTGCTTTGGCGTAATTTTAAATAGTTCGTTATTTAAAATTCTTATATTCTATAAAAATATTTTATTTTGTTTTTTGTGTTACGTGGAAAATTGGAGCCTTTATTTTTCATAAAAATAAAAAATAGTGAAATTAAATAAACAGATTCGTTTACTTTTAGCCCAAGGCAAAATAAATAATTTAAAAAAATAATAATTAAAAAAACAAAAAAAAATCACAAATTACATATTCATATTAATAACGCCAATATCATCTGAAAAACGAAAAAAAATTGAAAGTTCGCATTTAAAAAAAGAAAGCTAAAGATGACCCCTTAAAGACGAAACGTCGGATTCTAAACTGGATACCACCATTAGATAGAGTAGCAAAAGTGCAATTTAATTTGAAATTCCTTTTTATTAAGCCCAGGAAAAAAATAAAACCATTTTTCAATATTTTGGTTTATTCCGGATATCTCCGGAAATACTCGGAATTTTAAAACTTTCTAAACGGCATGTTGTTAGGCACCTAAATGTGCAATTTTGCCCTAATTTGACCAACACTGTATCTCTTACGGTTTTCAAGACATAGACTCGAATTCGAGCCACCCTGTACAATTAAAAATAGTTATCTTAAAAGTCTTATCAGTTATTTTAAAAATCGAAACTAAATCCAATCTCCGGCAGACCAATGGATCAATCAACAACATTTATCTCCAAAATTACATAGTTTTAGAGGCCTAGATCTGCGTTATTGGTCTACATTTGTTTAGCGTATATTTCTACTATCTATACCTACGTAGGTTACATACCAAAGACCAACATCTTAAGAAATGAAAACAACGAGCTCATAACTGACATAAAAGAAGTAATGCAAGTATGGAAACAATTCTTCGAAAACCTGTTAAACATAGATGCAGTAACTAGGAACACGAAGAAGGTATACCAAAGAGCGGAGGAGTATGTACCAGAACCCACGTTAGAGGAGATTAAAGGGGCAATAAACCAATTAAAGAATAACAAGGCCCCGGGCGAGGACTCAAAAACGACGCAGTGCAATGGAGAACATCTATATACTGCCATACTAGAGCTACTGAAAAACATATGGAAAACGGAAACCCTACCAAAGTGGAATGAGGGTATCATCATCCCCATTCATAAGAAATGAGACCGGCTGGCCTGTGAAAACTATAGGGGAATAACCCTGCTAAATATACCGTACAAGGTGCTATCAAATGTACTAAGAGGACTGATATGCAGAAGACAACTTAGGGGATTACCAATGCGGGTTCCGACCCAAGAGATCAACAACAGATGAAATATTCACCATAAGGCAGCTCCTAGAAAGAAGCTGGGAGTTTAACAGAGAGGGAAAGTATCTGGCAAGCATTGGAAGGCATAGGGGTACCAGAAAAGATCAAATGTTAACCAAGATATGCGTAGAAAACTCTAAAGCCAAAGTTAAGATAGGAAAGAACAACATCTCCATCAACAATGGCCTAAAACAGGGTGATGGCTTGTTACCATTGCTCTTTAACATAGTGCTGGACATGGCTATCAAAGAAACGAGTATTGGTCTGTAAATATTTGCAAATAAGGGCCCAGAAATGATCTTGGCATATACCGATGACGTTGACACGGTAGGAAACAGTACGATTAAAACAAAAGAAATGTTCATGAACATAGAGAAGGAGACCAAGAAGGTAGGCCTCACGATCAACGAGGACAAGACCAAATATATGCATGTCATACGGAGAGCAGGAAGGGACAGAATAGGACAAAACAACCAATTTCGAATGCGTAAACCAATTTCAGTACCTAGGAGCACTTAAAACCTCGGATAACGATATCAGTAGCGAAATAAAAGCAAGAATACAAAAGGGCAATAAATGTTTTTTTGCCTTACAAGACCTGATTAGGTCCCGACTGATATCTAGGAACTCTAAAATATGGATATATTCGGCAGTAATCAAGCCAATTATTATGTACGGTTCGGAAACATGATGGACAATGACGAAGCAGAACGAACTAGTGCTAAGACGGAAGAATCTTGCGGAAAATCTTTGGGCCTACAGTAGATGAGAGAACGGGTCAATATCGAATAAGAACGAATGAGGAGCTCAAGAACATGTACAAAAGACCGAGTTTAGTAAACGAAATAAAAGCCCAAAGGCTCAGATGGGCCGGACACGTACAGAGATCGCCGAATGAACGTCTTATCAAGAGGATATGGGAGGAAAACCCAGTGGGAAAGAGACCTTTAGGAAGACCAAGGCTCAGATGGAGGGACAATATCGGAGAGGCTGTAAATCTTGGGAGTACGGGACTGGAAGGAGGTTGTGTTGGACAGGGAGGCGAGTCGTAGATGCAGCTAGGACCCACGAAGGGTTGTGATGCTACGAGAAGAAGTAGAATACCTACGTATATTTCACACTAGATTATCTCACGCGCTAACAAACACCTGCGGGCGCAGGGGGCTGGTGTCGGCCCTGTCCAACGGCAGTCAGCGGCAATAGGGTCAGGGATCTCAAATTGCTTGGGCTTGGCCCCTCAATCGTGCTGTAGTCATTAAGTACCTTAGGGATACAGTAGCTGTTATCTTTTATTCCCGAAGTGTTTTAAAGTATGATTGTAGGGGAAATCATATAATGTTATTTTTCGTCTGTGTTGTTATATGGAGCTGAGACCTGGACTCTAAAGGTTGATACGATCAATCGACTAGAAGCGCTAGAGATGTGATTGCTTAGAAGAATGCTCCGAATACTCTGAACAGCTATATATGCAGACCAATGAAGCAGTGTTACATAGAGCAAATGCCGTGCGTGAATTGTTTAAAACTATCAAGATAAGAAATATATCATGCCTTGGGCATGTTCTTAGAGGAGACCGATACAAGATCCTTCAGCCTATAATGAAGGGTAAAATCAAGGGCCGCAGAGGAATTGAAAGGAAGCCGATGTCATGGCTAGAGAACATTTTGCGGTTGGACTGGAATACGCAGTGCCGAACAACTATTTAGATTAGCTTGAAACTATGAACAACTCGCCAATGTAAGTGCCGACGTTAGGGGGACCTGATATGGCACCGAAAGAAGAAGAAGAAGATGAAATGGAATAGTTTCTCCTTCGAATGAAGGTGGTTTTAGGTTTTCCAGCCTTGTCTTCATTGTGAGCGGTACTATAATGTTTTGTGTGGGTTCACAGATAGTTGTTCCCTTTTACACACGTCATAGACCACGGTTAGCACCTCTTGAAAATCTTCTGAGATAGTTCGTTGTGAGTTGCTTCTTATAAGTATTACTAGATCATCCGCGTATGCCTGCACCTCCACATCCCACAGCGAGAGGACCGATAGCAGACCGTCCATCAGGAGAGAGCACAGAAGGCGCGACAAAACCTCACTCTGACAGCCCTGAATCTGTAGCCCTCCACCTGTAGGGTTGTTGTGGCTACGCTGCAATTTATCATACTCCCGGTCCAGTTCCTTATCTGTGGTTCAACCCCGCTTTCAGCTAATGCTGAATGCTGAGTTTGGTAATACATTATTGAATGCTTCTTCAATGTCTATGATATACCCACCGCGATACTCTTGTCGTCTAATGCTTGTGTTATGTTCCCTACAAGGTAGTTTAAAAGTGTTATAAAAGTAACTTAAGAACACTTACCATTATACAGAAATCTATACTAAAAATTTTTTGCAAAAAGAATAGAACAATACCCTTCACACTTATTATTTGGTAGGAATATATACAGCTTAGACTCTCTATATATAAAATTGATATGCTCGTATTACCGCAAGTCGGTTAAGTTGAAGCATTTTATTAGCCACCTATACTCAGCTCCCAATCTTCGATTTTACTGGTTCGTCGGTTCAGCAATATTTAACTGTTTTCCTCCCTGTCCATACTTCGGTCTAACTGAAGTTTGCTGCAAGTGCTTCAGGAAACATACTGACCGTAAGTTCATCCTCATCGTAACTATACGCGACTTTAATATACTCCACGAACTCGTCGCCGTACTTGCTACCTAATCTACTCTGTCACTATATTTTTCTGAACTGCTCCCAGGGTTTGCTAGAAAATTCCTGGGTTTGATGGGCGGGTTTTTGCTATGGTAAAGAAGCAAAATCATTATTAAGTATACTACTTTATGGAAAAACCATTTGCTGATTGTAGAGAACACTGAAAGCAAATATGAAATAAATTTTCGTAATACTAATTTTGATTTATTATTGCTCATTTGTACCATTAAATAAAAAAAATCGTTAATTTATTCCAAAATTTTATTTACCTTATACCTTATATGAGTTATAAACAGTGCACCATAATCTGAAGATTATGCTCTTTATAAAGATGAAATATTAACCTTAGCTTTAGACAGCAAGCATATAAACAAGTATAAATCATTAAGTAAACTTTAGGTAGATAAAAACAAGAATTATGTGACTTGTTATTTATGTAAATGTTTGTTTTGCCAGTTTTGGTGCTTATTCGCGCCAAATTGATTTCGTATGTAAGACCCCAGATTAATAAGTATATTTAATCTGGGGTAAGACTGAGGAAAATAGTAGCTTCCAAATCTAGAAAATATTCGGAATTAGTCCTACAAGGTTCCGATAAGAAGATACAGGGTGCTAAAATTTTAGGAATATATGATTTTTTGGGTAAAATTTCTCTTAGCTGAAACCAGTTATATAAAAACAAAATTTTTCTTCGATATATGAAAGCATCCCTAAACACAAAATTTAATTTTTTTTTCTGCGGAAATGCATCATTTTCATTTTCCAACTTTAGAATAACTGAAACCAGTTATATAAAAACATATTTCTGCTTTACCTTCTAAACACTTATTTTAACATAAACACACGAAAAACTTGTTGCGGAAATATATCATTTTAATTTTTTAATAGAATATTATAACCTTTAGAATAATTGAAATCAGTTACATAAATGCATATTTTTGTTTCACATTTCACACATTCCTCTAAACATCAACACACAAAAATATCCTTGCGGAAATTCGTCATTTTCATTTTATGATAGAGAAAGCCTTTCTTCACGCAAGTGCGTAGTGGCTTAAACGTGATGGAACTAAGGAATGCTAACCTAAACTAATCAAAGCTAACCATAACTAGCTAAAGCTAACCCAAACTAACCCAAGCTAACCGAAATTGTTTCGCTTAGGCTTGCGTGAAGAAAGGCTTGCGCTTCGCGCAATCCTTTCTTCGCGCAAGTGCGTAGTGGCTTAAACGAGACGAAACTAACCCAAACTAACCAAAGCTAACCCAACTTAAACTAACCAAAACTAACCAAAGCTAACCCAAGCTAACCGAAGTTGTTTCGCCTAGGCTTGCGTGAAGAAAGGATTGCGCGAAGTGCGTAGTGGCTTAAACGATACGAAACTAACCGAACATAACCAAAGCTAACCCAAATTAAATTAACCAAAGCAAACCAAAGCTAACCCAAGCTAACCAAAATTGTTTCGCCTAGGCTTGCACTTCGCGCAAGCCTTTCTTTACGCAGGTGCGTAGTGGCTTAAACGAGACGAAACTAACCAAAGCTAACCCACACTAACCAAAGCTAACCCAAACTAACTAAAGCTAACCCAAGCTAACCGAAATTGTTTCGCCTAGGCTTGCGTGAAGAAAGGCTTCGGCGAAGTGCGTAGTGGCTTAAACGAGACGAAACTAACCCAAACTAGCCAAAGCTAACCCAAACTAGCCTAAACTAACTCAAAAAAGTAAAATAACTTATTTCCGCAAGAAGTTTTTTTGGGGTATTATGTTTAGAATAATATTTAGAATGTAAAACAGAAACATGTTTTCATATAACTGATTTCAGTTATTCTAGAGTCGAAAAAATGAAAATGATGCATTTCCGCAGATTTTTTTTTATGATTTTGTATTTGGGGAGGTTGCTCTATACTAAATAAACAAATATTTCTTACATAACTGATTTCAGCTAAGCGAAAGTTGATCCGATTTTTTTTTCAGATACCTACCTACTCTCACCAGTGGCGCAGGTACTACTAACAGCAAAATACTTTCATAAAAGTTGTGAGTACGCTGCTGCTTTTTTCAAGTCTATTAGTTTGGATTTAAAAGAAATACTAGGCTATTGATACAATCTAACTGTTTCTGACCAACGTAATTTTATTTTATTTTTATTTGGAAAATATGCGTCATTTTATATCAAATTATACATTTTTACAAAAAGAAAACATAGTCAGTGAATACATTAAGTAGGTACATTGAAATCACAAGTTAAGATCAATTGGAGCAGTAATGAGACATTTTTTTATATTTGTAACTATTAATAACAACTTTCAAAATACACTAAAATATTTCAAGGACTTCCTTCATATTAATTTTTTTCTTCGTTTAAATTCAAAAATCATTTACTGAATTTTCTCGGAATAAATAAGAATCACCCTGTGTGTACTACGTACACCAATACACCATGTATAACACATTCTATTGGACTTATCGTAAACACTGTTTAGAGTCGTGCCTAACAGTTTTTTACGGTTCACGCCTATGTCATGTTTAATCTCCTAACTGATAAAGAAGATCTAATCTAAGTTCTAGACAATCCAGAAGTCAATGATTTATTAAGACATTAAACATAACTTTGATGATAAACTTGAATATTGGGAAAATATCAGTTAGTGTATCTATAAAGTTTTGGAACGTCTCGTTTTGGTCTGGAATTTTTCATTTATCTCCTTTAATAGTTTGTCCCCTCCATGAACGTACTTATTGTTTTAAAAAAGACGCTTTTTTGGGTATCTCGGTTACTGAAATTAATTCTATCATCAGCTTCTGAAGGAAACTGGTACAGATTCCAGCTCATTTACTCAAAAAAAAAAAGAAAATCGCTCGGGGATACTTAAAGTGGATAGGTCAAATTGTAGGTTCATTTCAAACATGCAATTTTTTTTTATCTAGCAGACCTTTTTGGATATATTTTTTCTAGATTAATTACTCAATTTTCTCGTTTCAATAATGTGCCTTGTAAAAGCTTAAAATCTCTTGATACATTTAAGTTGGCTATATCTATATCAATGAATCTTTTATTTCAACGTAAGACAAAGATCCTTGTTTTAAGTAAAAACATGGGAAAATGATATAATTTAAACCTCTTTTAAATGTGAAAATGTCACTATATTTTGGAAAAATTAAATAATTGCCCTTGAAACAAAAATGAAAATCAAAAGTGTGTGTACACGTAACCTGTCAGTGCTTTCTAGACAATATTTTTGATATTTGCCAGCTTCATTTCATGTTTGAAATTCATCTAAAACATGACCTCCAGTTCAAGTGTCCCCGAATGTATTATGTTAGGTAAAATAGTTGAAAAATTAGTTGCAATTAGAAGCATTTTTACCTTCTAGATGAAAACATCTGTAAAAAAAATGTTCCAGCTAGGGTTGCCTGTATTACCGGCAAATGAAATAAGAGCCACTTTCTTAGACATCGGCTATGATGATTATGATGACCAATTAATTTGCCAATTATGTTCCAAATACAAATCGTCCTAATTGATATAAAAAGTTGTTCTGTTCTGCTAATAATAAGTTTATTTAAAGAGATTTATTTTTTTAAATATTATTTTATTTTCGTTTTGTATAAAAATATCACAGTTTTTGTTGTTCTTTTTTTATTTTGTAAGTATGTTTTGTGTTTTTGTCGTAGTTCGGTTTCTTAGGCTTTCTTACTTAGAAGTTCCCATTTGGTGTTTGTTGTATAATCTATTTTTATTTGCTACAATTCTGAAAAAAAAAATATTTTTTTTCTTTATTTTGTTTTTTTTAACACCTCACGGAAATAGCAGTTATTTTTTGAAAAAAAAAACTGTGTTTTCCGAGCTGTTAAAACGCTATTTATAAGGCTTAGTTCGTATCATATATTCAACAGTTTTTGTCGGTTTCCTCATGACTTAAAATAATTATGTATAAAAATAACTGATATTTATTATTAATTTCGCTTCTTACTAGTCGAGCCCAGAATTTTCATTAATAATATAACAAGTGCATAATATTTTCTGGAAAAAATGAAAAAAAGGTTAAGTAACTATTGAAAGAAACTGATAAAAACCGGACTCCGTATAAAACCACAAATACAAACATACAATGAAAAGAAAAAGAAATACTAAACTATACAAAACTTTAGTTGTAGTTTGAAAATACGCTCAAATTGAGTCGCACAACACGTACCCCAGAATGGAAGGGCGTATCGGAGATGCGACTCAAAAAGAGCATAATAGACTGTTCTATAGCAGTTGACAAGTTAAGTTCCCTGGAAACCGTTCTTAGCGCAAAACAGGTAGAACTTAATTTTTTTGATAAGGCATGGATGTGCAAGTCCCACATTAAATTATTGTCCACAACAAGCCCTAAATATTTCACAGATTCAACGACGTCAATAGTGGTGTTATTAAGTACAAAATATTGCAACGTACTTTTATATGACAAAACTTTAGTTTTAGAAATGTTGGGGCACAGAAGATTAGAATTGCACCACAATTTAATGGTAATATCCGGGTTGCTTCAAGTGAAACTAGTATCGTCCGCAAAAAGACATACTTTACCGTTAATGGCCAGACAAGCAATGTCGTTGATAAACAGCAGAAACAACATAGTGCCTAGTACTGAACCCTGTGGTACTACACAATCTATTGGCTTGCAAGAAGACATCGACGTATCAACCCTCACAAGCTGACTTCTGTTGTTAAGATACGACTTTAAACATTCGAGAGGCACTCCTCTGAATCCGTAGTACTCCAATTTGTTAATTAAGATATGATTTACACAATCGAAAGCTTTAGAGAAATCACAGAAAATTGTTGTTGTAGAGTGATGGTTGTTTAGGTTGGAGTAAACATAATTAAAGAGGGAATAAAACAGTAGTAGTAATAAAGGATATCCCAGAAGCCGAAAAAAAATTAATTTTATAACTTTGTTTCGCCTATTCCATAGGCGTACCACCTGCTTTTCATTTCATACATACAAATATTTTTTCTCACACATCGGCCTATTATAACCTATATATCAGATAGTGAATGACTTAAGAAAAACATATCAATGTTTATTTATCATCTGATTAGTAGAAGTGAAACAGTGAATATGCTTTGATTTGAGTTAGTAACGGTGCCCTGTCTATAAGGGAAAAAGTTATTATTCTTAACGTTTGCAATGACCCTAAACACCAAACCCTAACAACCGATGTTACAAAAATACTTGAATGTGTTTGAAAATAACTGGGATCGGAGAGTCATACAATATACAGACGTATCACGTGAGAAAAGTGGCTCAATCAAATCACCAAGAAAAAAAAACAGGAAGCTGTAAGATGAATTATACATACCACACCTTGTGTAAAATAATTGCATTACGTCTATGAGCACGATGACACTGTGAAGGGTTTTTAAGAAATAAATTTCGGTCACGAAAAACTGCAAAGCAGAATATCTATTCTGGTGAAAAAAAAAACAAAATATTTTGTTGGCGAAGATGATATTTAAGAGCAGTCATACAATATCGGAGAGACAATGTAAATATCTATTGTTTGAACGAAACTTGGATAAACGGCACGGTTGGCTAAATCTGGCAAGATAAAAATATATCAACTTCACGCCAAGCGTTCATAAAAAGATGCCCCACTGGAATTCAAGCGCCTTCTGGCAAAGGGAACCAGTTAATAATCACACATAAATTGGTAATACAAATGGTTTGGTGGAAGGCGATTTACTAGCATTACGGTCAACGTGGATGTTCCGAGAAATATTTTGAGCAGATGCTGGATCTGATTCGTTCTCAGCCGGTTATCGTTATGAAGTGTGCTAGTTACCATTCCATGAAACTTGAAATACTTCTTGGAGAAAAACGATATTATCCGATGCTTTTCTTCAAAAGGAATGCCTTACAGGGAGATATGATTAAAAAGGAGTTACTAGGAACCGTTAATTATTTAAGTAAGCCAGCTTGGACAAAATAATATGTAGTTTATGAAATGGTTCTAAAACGAAATATTAGAGTACTTCGCCTTCCTTCCTACCACGTGAACTATATTCGACAGGGCTTAAGTTGAAAGTTTTGTGATAAGGCATAACACTACCTTTAAAATGAAAGACGATGAAAGTATTTTTCAAAAGGCATTAAAGCAAATCGATTGCAAAGGTGGAATAAATATGTAGAGCATGTAACTAAGGAAGATGAAAGAATGTCGGAACTTGACGGTATGCTAGATGAGACCATAAAGCTGCTAATTATTTTTCTGGGTACCAACGACGACAATAAAACCAACTCCTTAAAAGGCGAATAGAACTACTCAGAATACGACTTGTCCCTTTTTTTTCAACCCTAAATTGTGAGATGAAGAATTGCTGCAAAAAGTATCTTTTTAGGGTTAAAATATAGGAATAAAGAAATTCTGTTTTTCATTATTCATTCACCTATAATAATCCCTTTTTAAAATAATATTTAGTATTTTATTAATTTAAAGAACTTATAATAAAATCAGTTTTATAAACTGGTTTGCATCCTTGATATCGACCATAGACTACGTTGGGGTTCGGAACCTTCGGCAACATGCACTAAAACAGAGCTTTATCCACAATACCGAAACAGAATTTTTGCACTCGACGCGCGTTTCGCTAACTATATTAGCATCATCAGGAGATGATTAAAAAAGTTTTAATCATCTCCTGATGATGCTAACATGGTTAGCGAAACGCGCGTCGCGTCGAGTGCAAAAATTCTGTTGCGATATTGTGGATAAAACTCTGTTTTAGTTAATCGACCACAGAGTTTTTTGAAAGGATCTGTACGTTTGAAACGAACTTTATAAGGTCCTTATTTTCTAGAGTCAATGTTTGTTTACCTATTTACCAATTTCCCGTATATTTCGAAAGTTTTCTGCATACATTTTTTAGTCGACATTGAAATCACCTCGTCAGTCGTCTTTGTCCTTTAACTTTGCCCTTATTTGTTAGATAATAATGCATTATTTTATACCAGGATGTTTATTTGTTAATTTTTGTTATTTTTATTTCGTAATTACTGGTGGCACAAGTGGCACAAACAATATTTTTGAATGATTTCTATAAATAAGTTATATTTATCAGTAAAAGATACGTGACGTTGCCCATGGAGTTCATTATTTTCAAAGATAATTGACCGAATTAATAAAAGCAATAAAAATATGTTAAATCTGCAAGGCTGTGTGATTGTCAGATTTTGCCGGCACAATTAGATTGTGTTGGTCAGAAAAGTAATTTTTATCCTTTTGTGATTTTGGGTTCAACCAACGAATTTTTTTAAAGGTCTTTGGTTTGGGTTGAACGCTCTCTTATGCGCAAACCGCATATTTAGAGATGGTCAATTGTGAAGATTTATTTTCGGTGAAATTACCGAAAGAATTTATAGAATCAGTAATGCAAAATTTGCAATTTACGGTATGCGATATAATTTCCCCAGGTGGGGATTTTAAATAACAAATTTTCAATTGAATGAATTACAGATATATTTATTTTTTAACAAAACAAAAATTGACATAAATAACACAAGTGAACTACTCGCTACACTTCCGCTTCGTTCTCGGTTGAATCAACACGTGTCGGTGTCATTTTGGGTGATCCGTGGCAATCGTTCAAGTACTGTTTGGGCTCCCCGAGGAAGAATCGGACGTCATAGTCAGGGTAGTCTGTGCCGTTCATTGATATTTCATTGCCTAGTTCATTTAGCCTAGCTAGGCCTTCCCATACAATTCTGGAGCTGATTGTTGTTGAGCTCAGCACTTTGAGGGCTGCTTGACTGGCTGAGAAAATGACAATCTCTTTCTTCCTATAGTTTCTGTCGAAGTTGAACTGCACACATCTCATATGGCGTTAATTTCCGCCTGGAGAATGTCCGGATGTTTTCCCATTGCTTCGGAGAATTTGGTTCCTACGGCCCAAATACTCCGGCTCCTGTCCCCCTGTCCAGTTCTTGCCCCGTCTCTATACCATTTTATGGCACTTTGCTGCGATATGAGAATGCAAATGGTGTTCTTTTTTCATTCTTCCCTACTTGTTATCACGACCTATTATAGTATTTTTCAGAATTGTATCTTTTGACTATATCGTCCCTGGAGAGCCCAAGAAGTGGTATATGCTTTATCAGGTATGTTAACTCACTATTTCTAAGCCATCCGCCGTCCGTCGCCCGCTCCCTCTCTTGTGATTCTGGCCATTGCTTGTCTAGCTGCTCCCTCTACACCAATGTGTCGAGGTGCGAGGCCCACAATTGCCTCGATTGCTGCTGTTACTGTTGGGCAAGTTTTCATTGTACCTGTTATGCTTATACACGCCAGGCGTTGTACTTTGTTGAAAACTGATTGTATGTGCTACTTTTGCGTTTCCTTGAAACAAACGATCGACCCATAAAGTAGGGTGGGTCTTATCATTGCGTACATCCATCGCAGGATTTCTGGTTTACATTCCCAGGTTTTTCCTGTAAGGCTTCGGCACACCATGAGGGCCCTCGTAGCCTTAGTTACAACTCCTTCAATGTGTATTCGATTTGAGTTTGCAGTGTAATATTGGTCCCGTGTATTCGGAAGACTTTCATAGGGTACCATGGTTGTTTTCGATGGGTTTATTTCCAGCCTCACTGTTTATCACCATTTTTCCATTGCTTTCAGTCCGGCTTAAATGAGTTCACATAGTGTAACCTCAAACATTCCCCCTACTGTGATGACAATATCATCGGCATACACAACCCAATGTATCATGCTGGTCAGTTGGAACAGTGCGGTCTGCCCGTTTTGTATGCACGCTGGCTTGCATTCAACGGCCGCGTTTCTAAGGTAGTGGATCTGATGTAATTGTCTACTGCCTTCTCCATCGTCTTGAGTAAGAATGACGTGGGACTGATTGGTCTGAAGGATTTGGGGTCTGTCCCATCCTTCTTTCCTATCTTCGGGATGAGGGTGACTTTCGCCCTTCTCCACGCTTTTGGTATGTATCCCATGGTCATACTGTTTCTCGTGATATCTACAAGGTGTGGCAAAATTTCTCTTCTTCCCCCTTTGTAAGAGGGCGGGGAAGATTTCATCCACCCCTGACGATTTGAGTGGTTCAAATGTATTCAATGCCCATTCGTGTATCCCTGCCACTCTCTGAACCTTTTGCTCTGTTGAATAGACATCGAGCCCGGGTTCGGAGTCGTGTCAAGTAATCGTTCCACCATGAAACCCTGTTTGAGCGTCTTTTTGTGTCAGATGCCCCCATTACTGCCTTGTTGACCCTCTCTACTTTCTTTTCCAGTTTTAGGTGATTCCCTATTCTGCCCCGATTGATATCTTTGAGGTTTACATCCAGCTTGGCCTTATATAGTTCCCGATTTGTTCTCCTTGGATTTATCTTGCGTTGTTCATTGGTGGTACTTGCTTCCAGGCTGAACTCTATAATGCTGTGATCAGACAGTGAGGGTTCAGCGGAGACCCTCCAATTTTTCACGTAGGTATTTAGTGATTTCTGAACTACCGAAGATAAGATACTTTCTTGTTGCAAATGTGGGTGTATTCCCGATAATACAAATACCAAGGTCCATTTCAAGTAAGAATTCAAGAAGGTACTCACCTCTATTGTTGGTGTTGGAGCTGTCCTAGACGATGTGGTGGTCGTTGGCGTCACATCCCACTAGCCCAAATTAACCCATATGTTAGTAAATTTATGTAAGTTTTCTTTAAAATGTCTTTCATATTAATCATTTTTGATTCATTATCCGTGCATGTAGCAAAAAAAATCTTTATTCTAAGTTTCTTTAATATACCCAATATTTTTCTTAGCCATTTTGAAACAGTACAGAGCAGTTTTTTTTTCGTCAGAAGGTTCTACAGCATCAATCAATATACTATGTTCGCCAGTATGTACACTTGTAACAATTATAGGGTCATTCTTAATACTTGACCATCCATCCTGCATTATTGTAAAGCTAACATCTTCAGCATTCAGCTGGCTTTTCAGGGTTTCTTCTATTTCCTCGTAAACTTTATCTAACAGCTCTCCTGATGACTTCCTGCGGCTAGGTGGATCATATCCAGGTTTTAGTGTACAAATCATGTCATTAAATAGTTGATTAGCGACTGTATTAAATGCGTTGTTGGAGCCATACAAAAATTGGCTATTTGAATATCCAATATTTGCTTTTCACGTCTGCACAACAATAATTTCAATACCTAAAACAATTAAATATAATTAAACCATTATGTTATTATGGTTATGAGTATGTTTATTACTTTCCTTTTTATTAGGTATATATTATGAATTCAAAACCAAAACTAAAGGAAATAATAAACACATCAAAATTAGCTAGTTTTGGTTAAATTATTAAATTGGGAAATATTTATTAAATTGAAGTAATAAATCTCAAGTATATTGCTACTTGTAACGATTTAATAATTTAAATTTTACTATACCTGTCTGTCTTTTTCTTTCACGTTCGGTTATTGTTGCATTATCTTCAAGAAAACCAAAACTGCTATTAGTACTAGTACTAAAGTAACAACTTTCGATTTCGCTGATTTTCAGGAGGTCTGCATCAGCTGAAGCCACTCTTACAGCGTCCTGCGCGCAATATGTTGATAGTCTTAAGCCATTCGTCCTTTTTATTCTAATGGTGGTCCACGTTCGTTTTAGGAGAGCAAATCTGATAATTGCACGTTCAACCAGTTCTGTGGTTTGCCTTCTTCGACCACCTCTATATGTATAGGTATACGTCGCACTTCCTGTCTATCTACAGCTCTCCTCAGCTCTCAAAACAGCTTGGGTTCTGGTTGAGATATGGTAACCGCTCAAAAATGTTTTTTTTTAATTGGTATTCGATTTGTTTTTTATTTTCTTTCCTACTCTTCATTCAAATATTTCCGCCATAAATTAGATTTTTCTCAATTTTTTGCTCATCATCATCATGTTATAGGTTATCCGCGTGATTTTTAAATTTCCGCAGTATATACTCGACTGTAGCATATTATTCGGCCGCTGCGACGCGCGACGGTTTCCTGACGGGTGCGCACACTGAAAAAAAAAATTATTTGATCCAAATAAAAATAGAGTTTATTCAAGCAAATGTTTGTTTGATAATGGCCAAACAAATATTTGTTTGAATAAAAAATAATATTTATTTGATTTATTTTTAAGATTTTCTTTATTCGAAATAAATATTTATTGCGAACAAACAATATGATTTTATAATCGTTGTTCACATCAAAGAACAATAACTTTAAAACAAATAAAATTATTTTCATTCAAATACGAGAATTTATTTCGTACAAATACCCAAAACATTGGTTTAAATATCCGGCCTAATTAAATTAAAACACAATGCTTTTGGAACAAATATAACATATATTATGTTCTAAAACCTTTGTTTTGATTGAAATCTGAGGTATATTTGTTCCAAAAACTTTGTGTTTTAATTTAAATAGGTCGGTTATTTAAATCAATGTTTTGGGCATTTGTACGAAATAATTTCTCTTATCAAATAATTTTTACTTGCTGAAGCCTGTTCAATGTTTTCTGTGTGTGTTGGTGATGACTTAAATAAAACAAAGAAATTTTGGCTGTTGCAAATATGTGTTGATCTTTCTAAAAGAATAATTTATTAACATTCAGTTAGATCAGTGATTAGAAGTCGATTTCATTAGCAAATAAAAAAAGCTATTACAAGTATGTAGCTTGAAAAAAAACACTGTTATTATTCTTAAGACGTATTTAGGTTTCACGTTCTAGCTGAAATAAATTTTATGTCTTAGTTTTGTTTTAATTGCTAAAGAATCCAAAATCCGAATCCTATCTAATCCACCGATTTGTAAATGGTATGTCAGAACACTTAACTTTTAATTACCAAATTCATGACAGGAACAGTTGTCCACAGTAAATAAAATAAAGGTTTAAAAGGGATATCCAAGAAACATTTTTATTCAAAGGTATTAAAAACAAAGAACAAAACGAGTATTCCTATAATATAAATAAAAAATATAATCAGATTATTTTGTCTCTGCTTATCACTGGTTTTGAATGTTAAATAATTTTTATAAGGAAAAAAATCTATTATTACAAGCTAAAAACCTATTTTTTTCTAAATACTAGATAGGAACATAAACATATTAGTATGGGATAAGTTGTACTACTTATTAATTTTAACGCTAACTCATTGGTTTTTATAAAAAATACTATAATTCTAGAGTCCACAAATTTTTATCATATGAAAATAGTGACAGGCAGTAACATTTTACTTAATTAAACTAATAGGATGGCACAAGATTGTCACCAATTCTATTGTTAGTAACGACATTAAATCGATTTCCATCAGGTTGTTCATGATGCTATTTGAATAGCCTGTTATATTGTTTAAAAGTATGTCATCCATTTAACAAAAATAATATATGTTTTTTTTAATACTATTAGATTTAATCGAAATAAAAAACAATTTGCTTTAAAACTATACTTCCATGGATCAACCATTTATTTATTCAGATTAAATAAATAGGGCTTTGAAATACCTATCAATTCATATTAATTATATTATGTAGGTATAAGAATGAAAAGGACGCCATTGAACTTGTACAACGTTAAAAGAAAAAATACTCAATCAAGATCGTACGCCAAACTGCCTAAGCGTATTGTTATACACTATTGTAGGCGTATATCGCGTGAATTCATCTGCATTTCTAGGTAGTAACAGCAGAAAACAATTTTTAATTAGGTACTAGTAAAACTCACGCCATTTTGATTATGAGAGAATGCTTCTTATTTACAAACGATTAATTATGTACCTAGCTAAGTAATTTAATAAAAATGTAACTTACCTTGAAATGAGGGCACAAATTAATGACCTAAGTCCCACTTAATTAATGTATTTTCCATCACAAATACT
Source organism: Pissodes strobi (assembly GCA_016904865.1). Classification (NCBI taxonomy): domain Eukaryota; kingdom Metazoa; phylum Arthropoda; class Insecta; order Coleoptera; family Curculionidae; genus Pissodes; species Pissodes strobi. The sequence continues at coordinate 13,641 of MU187309.1, read as the reverse complement.
AAAAAAATTGCGACATTGGGCGGATACACTCTATAAAATCTCCCTATAGGACGGCAACATAAATGAAACTGAACTACGGGCACGAGACGGGGACTGGGAAGCGTATGAGCGTCGACGCGGCTGCGCAACTGCTACGAGTTGTAAGAGAGATATTTGGTCAAATATTCACAATCTTTAATTTAAAGCAACCCTTATTTGTTTTAAATAATGGAGAGGTTTCGTATCTTTAAAGCGAATAAATATGTGTTTAATATGGAAAAAAGTCTTGCTATCTCAAGGCAAAGAAATAACCAAGAAAAATCAAACACGCCCAAGTGTTTAAATTAAAGAAATTTTGTTTAATCTAAATAATTTTTATTTAAAGCGAAGAAATATAAGGATATCATTAAAAAAAGATGAGATATCTTCAAAATTTCAAAAACGTCATCACTAAAATCCACTCATAAGACCAGCTATAATTTCGTAATAAACCTTGGTTATTATGCCAACGTTCTTCTACCTCTCTGTATTATTGACTGTTTGACGACTGTGATTGCTTTTAAGTATGGAAATATGGGAGAAGAAATGGACTTTCTGAAAGCGAAATCCAAATTGAACTTTATGCGGCTTCTTAAACATTTTCTAGAGGAAGTTTCATCAAATTTTTTTATTGCTGATTTCGATAGCCCATGAAAAATAAGTGGACACGGTTTTTTCTTTTTTCCATATGTCGAAAAATGAGGCAGATACAACGCCTTGAAATGTGCTTATGACGTCACAATACACATGAATTGTTACGTCGCACCATGCTTAGTATATCTATATTGTAGACGATTAATTTTTAGTAACACGTTTTATTTCGCCAATATTATTACAGCCACTAATATTTCCGCCTTACACCTTAAAACTTCGCCAGTATAGTCATCATAATTACATAACGCCATGAGTCGACTTTGCTATTCATACAATAACTATATCTACGCCTTATTTCTAATCTATCTATATACTCCGTATTATATAACACCATTACATCTCCTGCGCCATTCGCCTTCCAGGGTTGTCACGTCCTCGCCTAATTGTACGTCGCACGTCGCCTCTCCACAATTCGCTTGTTACATTCGGCCATCCTGCAACAATTAAACTCATTAATTTAACTCGCCAGTAAAGCAACCAGATCTTATCGTTCTGTGCATTCGCCATAACACCAAATCGCCTACCCTAAAAGTTTCGCCTGCGGTTGCAACCTTACGCCTTTTATCGAATATCACCTTTATTTTACGCCTTTGTCAGGTTCTCACTCGCCTTTTGCTGTCCCAAAAGAAGTGTGGACCTTAAATCGCATAGCTCTCGCCTTTCGCCAACAGAGCATTCACCATTTGCACCTCGCCAGTCAGACTCACTCACATGCACCTTTCAACCTGACCATTCGCACTTTGCACCTCGCCAGTCAGTCTCGCATGCACCTTTCAACATGACCATTCGCTCTTGGTGTTTACACCTCACCTCGCCAAAAAGTCAGCAAACGCCTTGCTAGCAAACGCCAGCCCACGCCAGCGGTTGGAAATAATACGCCTTGGGTACCAAAAAATTCGCCAAACGCCTCTCTCAACTTGAGATTTGCCTCAGAAGACCGAAAAGTCTTCGTCGCCATGATTCTGGACTCCTCCTCTTCAATTCAACAATATCGGTTGATGGACGCCGATATCGGTCAAAAGAGGAAAGAAAGCCAGTATACAAACCGCCAGGGGAAGAGCAACCAAATGCCCTCGCATTCGCCTGTAGATCAAGAGGCAGACCATCAATCAGACACGAAAGCGCCTTTGTGCCTGAAAGCTCACACCTTTCGATCAACGCCATTTTATCATGATAATAATGGGTCATGGTTTCGCCGTCCAATTTAACCCTCGCCATCATCGCCTTGAGCAGCTGAGCATGCACTCTAGGAAACGCCTTCCTAAGAGCGGCCTTCCAGTCTTCCCATGAGAGGTCATATTCATCGAGTTGCTGCGACTTGCAATTTTCGCCTGCATAAAATACGCTCTCTCATAGTTCGACCATTCATGACTATCGCCCAACTGATCAATTTTGCTCAACCACCTGACTACGTTACAGTCCTGGCTGTCAGGATCGAAAGGGTCAATAAGATAGCCGCCTGCCCTTGCCCTTGACCCCATACAGCCCGAACTGCAAGCGGAGTCCGCCCTATCGCTACAAGCATGCTCTACTACCGCCTGAGGCAAGCTCTCACCTGATTTATCGCCTTTTCTGATGCCCTTGGTAACGCCTGTACCAACGGCCGCGTTTTACTTCGCCGCCTTTGCCATTTCGGCCGCCACAATATGGTGGATACTAGCTGCCAAACCGCCTTTCAACAGCTTATTAAAACTTTCGCCTTCCATCGCCGATTCGCCTTCGCCGTGGTCACCGTCGCTCAATTGAAGCTCGTAATCGAAATCTAACTCGTCACTTCTGCCTTCCTCCATGGGCAATTACTAACGCCTTTTAAACACCAATGCCAATAAACACAGTTAAAATACTCCCGCCAATTGTTAAAAGTTTTTGTGATAACGCCACTCACGAATAAAAGAAGACGACGCCAATGCGAGTTAACTCGCCGAAATCGCGTATTTCACCGTTCTCCACAACAAATAACACAATACGTAGGTTATCCCACTTCTGATCTGTAAACGATTAAATTTTTAGTAACACGTCTTATTTCTCCAATATTATTTCAGCCACTAATATTTCCGCCTTATACCTTAAAACTTCGCTAGTATAGTCATCATAATTACATAACGCCATGAGTAGACTCTGCTATTCATACAATAACTATATCTGTGCCTTCTTTCTAATATATCTATTAGTGCGTATTATATAACACCATGACACCTTCTCCTGCGCCATTCGCCTTTCAGGGTTGTCACGTCCTCGTCTATTTGAACGTCGCACGTCGCCTCTCCAAAATTCGCTTGTTACATTATATTCAAAACTAAATACTGGCATAGCTCTCGTCATAATCTTTAATGGAAATAAAAAATTACTTATCGATTTTTTTTCACGGTTCTATAGTTTGCAATAAAAAATAATCAGTTTAATTTTGCAGGAAACTTCCTCTTTTTGGCCGGTGCAGATCAATTATTATTGTGGAGCACTTTTTTGCTAATGTTTGAGTTTCTGAGAAACAACCAGCAACACCCATTTTTTGTGTGCTTTTTCCAATTTTATGCTTATTTGACTTAGCTCGTGCTTTATTTTCACTGGTTTTCCGCGCAATACGTTCAAAAAATAGTTTCTTACAACACAAAATATTGTTTTCTTGTAATTTTGTAATGTTTAGCACGTGTCGGTAATAAAAGTCGAAAATATTTTTTATTTGCGATATTTGCCGTCTCCAGCTTGATAGCTTAATAGACAAAACATTATTTAAATATCTGCGATGATATTATGTTAAAATTAAATATTCATATAATTAAATCGTCTTTCTAAAAGGCTTTGGGAACCGTGTGGGGGTATTGTAATTCAAAGCAGCACATTAAAGTAATTATTTAAAATAATTATGGTTCACTGTTGACGGATCTACCAGGTGCCTTCATGCATGCGTACGTGCTAATTCATATATTTTTCAAAGTTGTTTTTTATTTTTGGCATTGTCTTGGGTTAGTTTAGAGTTAGTTTTCTTTCGTTGCGCTCCCGGAGCGAGTGAAGCAAGCGGAGGGCCATGCGTGAAGTGAAATATTAGAACGACAACACTGGGATTGTGCCAAATGCGCAGGTCCGAAGGTCGAAAATTTGGTGTAGGTAGACGTGAGTATGAGTGGAATTTATTTATAGGCGATGAAATTTTACAACAGAATAGCTGATAAACTCGAAAAACTCGATAAACAGAAAGTGAACTTTTGGATAAATTTTGTGACTATTTGTTAGAGACATATATCGTAACCAAACAGAACAAATAAGCGGTAACGCAATATCTAAATTATTTTATGAATTAATGACAAACTTATTTTTTTACCAGAAGCTGCGCCCAGTGAGAAATTATTGCGTATTCTATCGGATGCAGCGGTATAAACATGCCCCTAACTTGAGTTTTTAGCCCTAGAACTGTATCGTACATAAAATATATTGGTTTTTGCACTACATCTCGCTGTCTTTAGAGCTTCGAACCCATTACAACAGTAGTGCTACCGCAGATCTGAAGGCCTCTGACTACCACCGCCAATTACCTACTGCGTTATGCATCACCTGACGCAAGCGCCATGTTTCCTGTCTTTTGAAAAAATTCATTTAACTTTATGACTTTCTCAAAATTCTATGTATAGCTTTCTAGATTTTGTTTTGAAATGGATATTTAAAAACAAATTTTGTTATGTAAATATGTAAAGCTTTAAAATGATATTTTAGCTGATATACACAAAAATGACTAGATGAAAAAGGAGTGCCCTAATATATTTAAATAATCCAGGGATTGTGAAGTATTTTCTAGTATGATGACATTATATGATGATCGTTCTGGGTTCTTATGCCATTTTGTTCGCTATAGTTTAAACTATTGCAATGGATGCATATTATAAAGTATCAACTTTATCTAGTAAACATTTATTTTGAGTGACAATATAGGTACTACTTCTTGTGGCTGGTGTCAAGCATGTTAATACTTTTATAAACATGCAATAATCAGACGAGACGCATATGACATAAATTCAAAAGCATTTCAGAATCATTTCACATTTTGGTTGAGAAGCTAATCTTTTGGCACATACATAGCAAGTTAACGGATTTTTTTTTCAGTAATTGCCATTACATAACTGATTTGTTTATCATAATGCATAAACTTCGTAACGTAATTATTTCCAGCTATTCCACGAAAACATCCGAAATGGAACGTTGCTGAGTTTAATGAATAATAACTCCGGATTACCCTTTGAAACTGACGTACTTACATTGTTCGATGACAAAAACAGCAATCTATAAATAATTTCCCAAATTCCAAAATCCTTTAAGAATCTTTCTTTAGTCGAGCTTAAATAAAGCTTAATGTTCCTATAAAAAGTAAAAGCTGTCAAAACGTGATCGATGTTAAAGAATCAAAAATCGACTTGCACCTTTTCATTCATTACATCGTAATCTGACAGCAACCAACCAATAATTATAATCAATAATGTTCGTATCAGAAAAATATTTAACAAAGTTCGATTATAGTTTTGTCATTTGGCCTGCTGGGCCAGACCAAAACAGGAATTATGATGTTTGGAGTTTAGGCAGCTAGTATAACCGAATCGTACGGCAATAATAGGGCCTAGCCTATATTTAATTGTGAACTCCGACCGCGGCTCTTGACTCTCGACTAGAATATGTATGTAGCAGCTAGTGTTTTAAAATAGCCGTATAGCAGTTTTTTTTTTGATTCGGAATAAAACAAAGAAAACTCCCGAAAAAATAATGTTCAAATTGGAAACTTTGTTTTTTTTCTTTCGTTTTTTTGGTTATCTCGATTACTAAACATCATCATCAACCTCTGAAAGGAACTGATTCGCACTTAACTTATTCACTGAAAAAATATATATAGATAGTTCGGCAAAACAGTGTAAAAATTGGTTGCAATTAGAACATCGGTTAGAAAAATGTTCTAGCACGGATTGCCTGAATTATCTACAAATAGGAGCCACTTCCTTAGGACATCGACTATGATGATGATACCCAATCAATTTGCCAGTATGTACCAAATAGTCCTAATGGAGATTTTTTTTGATTATGAAGAAGAAGATCGTAGTTTTGGTAATAATCTTGTGTGTTCAAAATCTGACTAATTCTAGGATTTTTTTGATATATAATCTCTGTGTTTTGTGTTTTATTTTTTATAAAATATATAAGTCGTTCTGTGTTTCTTAATAATAAGTTTATTTAAACAGATTTATTTTATTAAATATTTTGTTTGTTTGTTTGTTTTTGTTGTATAAGAATATCATAATTTATTGTTCTTTATTTATTTATTTTGTGTTTTTTTGTCAGTTCTGTTAGACTCTCCTATTTAGTTTTTTTTGGTAGTATAATCTAGACTTGTTTGCAACAGTTTTGTTTTTTTTTTGTATAGAATTTAAGAAAAAAAATAAATTTGTCCTTTTCCATAACACTTGGGGATTTCCGAAAAAACGTGTTTTTGCCAGTTGTTAAAACTCTAGTAGCAGCGCCTTCATCCCACGAGATCTCCAGTCTCATCCAGCCGGAATGGGACGATAATCTAGCGTCTGATGTGTTTTTGTTGCATTTATGTTCTGAGAGATCTCTGGAAAAATTTAATAATTTTCGAACATTAACTAAGGAAAATGGATACCGAACCCAAACTTACCAGTTTATTAAAGGTGTAATAAACTGCTGTGCACCTGAAACGCATACGAAACATTTTTAGTCTAGCTTTTAATATCGTAAAACTAAAAAATATTTTTTAATGCAATTTTGAAAATATTAGGACATATTTAATGGCCTATTGACTAAGCTACCGGATGTTTTTACTATAACGCATATTTTGTATGTACAGGGTGGCTCGAATTCGTGTCTATGTACGGGGAACTTGAAAACCGTAAGAGATACAGTGTCGGTCAAATTAAGGCAAAATTGCGCGTTTAGGTGCCTAACAATATGCCGTTTATAAAGTGTTAAAATTCCGAGTATTTTCGGAGATATACGAAAAAAAAAAACGAAATTTTGAAAAATCGTTTTATTTTTTTCCTGGGCTTATTTAAATACGGATTTGAAATTGAATCGCATTTTTGCATTGCCGCTTTTTCCGCTCTATCCAATGATGGTATCCAGTTTGATATCCGACGTTTCGCCTTCAAGGGATCATCATCAACTTTCTTTTTTAAATACGAGCTTTAATTTTTTTATCGTTTTTCAGATGGTATTGGCGTATGTGTTCTTATTTTTTTTCATTATTTTTTTTTATTTTCATTATTTTGTTTTAAATTATATATTTTGCTTTGGCATAGTTTTAAATAACTTAAGGTAGGTACTTTTGAAATTTTTATATTGTATAAAAATATTTTATTTTGTTTTTGTATAAAGTGGAAAATTTGACCCCTAACTCAAAAAAAAACAAATAAAATATTTTTATAGAATATAAAAGTTTCAAAAGTACCTACCTTAAATTATTTAAAACTACGCCAAAGCTAAATATATAAAATAAAAATATAATAATAAAAATTTAAAAAAAAATTAAAAATAAAAACACATACTCATATTTATAACGCCAATACCATCTGAAAAACGATAAAAAAACTAAAGTTCGTATTTAAAAAAAGAAAGTTGATGATGATCCCTTAAAGACGAAACGTCGGATTTAAAACTGGATATCATCATTGGATAGAGGGGAAAAAGTGGCAATGCAAAGGTGCAATTAAATTTGAAATCCGTTTTTAAATAAGCCCAGGAAAGAAATAAAACGAATTTCGGTTTTTTCCGGATATCTCCGTAAATACTCGGAATTTTAAAACTCTCTAAACGGCATATTGTTAGGCACCTAAATGCGCAATTTTGCCTTAATTTAACCGACACTGTATCTCTTACGGTTTTCGAATTCCCCATACATAGACACGAATTCGAGCCACCCTGTACATACAGGGTAGTTGGAATGGGGAACTCAAAAACCGTAAGAGATACAGTGGCGGTCCAATTGAGGCAAAATTGCGCACTTCAGTATGCCGTTTAGAAACATCGTTTTTTTTCCTGAGCTTATTTAAAAACCAATGTCAAATTGAATTGCACTTTTGCATTGCCACTTTTTCCACTATATCGAATGGTGATATCCAACATCGAATCCGAGGTTTCATCTTCAAGGGGTCATTATCAACTTTCTTTTTTTAAATAGGAACTTTAATTTTTTTTATCGTTTTTCATGTGATATTGGCGCTATTAATATGAATATGAGTTTTTCATTCTTCGATTCTAGACTTCGATGTTTAAAGTAAAATTTTACCAGGAACTCTCCCATAAAATCGGCAGAAACCGCTAGATTTCGCTTCAAAAATATCCGAATTCTTTGATCCTGACTCATTTTCCCGGATTCAAATCGTCGTAAATAAAATTTCAGGCAAATAAAACTACTTTCTTGCCACAAAACTTATACACATTGATAAGTATACTGGAAATGAAATTTTGCTTCCAAATCTGACATAGAATCGACCAAAACTGCATCTAAGGAAAGCCCAATTTCCTCGGACCCATTTTTTCATCTTAAAACCGTTTTTAAAGAGGGTTTACGCTACTAAATGTTTAAATCTACATATTTTAACCTAAACGTCATATCAAAATATTGGAAGACGTATTCCTTCAAACTTCCTATAATGCGCATCAAAAGTGAAAACTTGAGAATGTTTTACGATTTTCTGCATGTTTTCCTTAACATAGATTTTCTCGTATACTCGAATTCATGCGGAAACTTGTTATAGAACTTTTTTATAGCAGATATAGTGAGGTTTATCGTTCTTAGACTGTTTGTTTAACCCAAACTAACCCAAACTATGCATTCGATGGCACGCATGATTAAATTAGATTTTTGAAGCTGAAAGTCAAAAAAATCACCAATTCGATAGGTATTTTACGCGTAATCCTGCTCTTTAATGTATGCAAGATTGGTTACTCTAGATTGTTCTGTTTTCCAGTAACTAAATATTATGTAGTGAGTAGTGACGTGTGATGTCAAAACTCGAAATGGCGAAAAGTTTTAATTCAACTAGCTCATCCAGTATAAATGGCATCATCATTTCTTAAGTTTTTTCTTCTACGAGTTTTGGCGTGGATTCTCGTCAAGTGATCACTTTTTTTATATATAAAAAAAAAGATTTATCTCAAAGTTTTTCTTCTATAAACTTCCTATCGAACTGTCGCGTCGTCTCGATTTTGTTTTCGATCCTCGCCACATTTTCGGCGACCCAAAGTGACCTCTTTCAAGAATATACCCGCCCAAAAAAAAAACTCGTCATTTTTCGATTTTCGCCAATTTTAATAGGGTTCGGAAGATCCTTTAGAAAATAACTATTATTTTTGTGACATTCCCTTCTTTTATTCCGAGTTTAAAGGCGACATTGTTCACCCTATTGAGTGATTAAACGGAGAAATTCTGAATTTAGGGCTAGAAAGTATTAATCAAAAGGAGCTTTGTTGCAAACAATGAAAGGTTATCATGTGTTCAAAACTTACAGACGCATTTTGGTCATCATTTGCTTATAAAGTAGCATAAATACGACTTACTAACTTGTGGAACTACAAATGATATTGATCACCATTAACGTAGAAATACATTTTTGGAAACATATTTTCAGGTATTTTGAACATTTTACGAAACGGTGCGGTGTCGATCTAGGAAATAGTTTGATACTTTTATCTAAAAAAGCCTTTTTATTGCGAAAAAGAAAAGGCGATTAAAATTATTGGATCATCCATTAAAAAAACTATTACTTAATTAGCAATAGGAAGGAAATTGTGTTTATTTTCTCTAAAATGCACAATTTTGTATTAAATGCTCCAGACTGCAGAATCTGTAGGCAGTATTTTCAATTATATTTCAGATAATGAGTATCATAATTTTAAAGCCTGCATACATCATTGGATTAAAATTTCAGATGTATACAAATATTAAATTGGTACCTGTCATTTTATATGCGATTCTCAAACATGCCAATTTGAGTGTCATTGTGTCTCTTGATCGAATTACGTGTACCGCTTCTTTCCCACCGTAATTACGACGTCCTTCGGAAGTTGGAAAAATTCATATTTATTAAAAAAAGTAAAAGGCATGCAAAATACTATGCAGGAGAACTACATAAAGCATTAATGTAATTTAATTTTATTGTATAAGACTGGATTAAGAGTCTCAAACTGCTAGATAAGATGTATGTAGATGTAGTGGTAGTGTAATAGCTATTATTATACCTTTACAAAACGATTATTACATTAGTAAACTCAGATGCAGATTAAATATTAGCATGGTGTTTATAATTTTCAGCTAATTTGTTTATATAGGCATTTCCTAAACGGCTTCGTTCTTAAGAAGCCTAGAATTTACTTTATTGATTAAGTTAAAAAAGTCTTATCCTTATGCAATTGAAACCGAGTGTATAGCATTTTCATGAATATTAGATTTTTTTTCGCAAGTGACGTGTGTGGGACTTACTACAATGTTATTTTACAGAAAAATAAGGTACCCGCCATAGCTTTTAGTCAAATCTTACTGGACTTTTTATGCTTGATCGATTAGAAATATAGAATAATTGTGGAACCCTGTGGCACCCCCTGTCCTATCTCCGTCTCCCTAGAAAAGTACGATTTGCCCCCCTAAGTATAGATATGCTATATTAGGTAAATAACAGCTATTTGTCGGTAAGTTCGATAAGCAAAAATGGTAATATCAGTAAACAAAAGCGATAAATAATGCACCACTAGAAAGCAAACTATATACATACAGTCGTTTAACAGTAAATTTACCAAACAAAGTGATATATAACGATAATACGATATAGAAAGCAAACGACCAACAGTCGTTTAACAGTAAATTCATTTACGATGTTCCTTCACCAAAAAGACAAATAACGTTAACAGCGATAATAAGAGGTCATTAATAAGAAAAAAAAATAGATCATCCTTGTATCTAGTAGATTTGTAGACACAGGCATTTCATGCGAAGCTATGTCTCCACCATGTGGCCGTATTAACTTGTCAAAAGGCCTCTGTACGGCCAAATGGAACCGGGAACTCGCTAGGTCGGCATAGAAAGGCCGCTGACGCACGTTCAGCCCCAAGGAGAGGAATGACGTCTCGCGGACGGCCACGGCAAGTCACGGAAGATGCCTAATTAAATAATTATAAATAATTGTCTCTATTCAATATAGACACACTAACATGTATAGGAAGGGCAATCACACTAGTCATCTTTATTAGTACCAGACAATACGGCCGATAGTTTCAGAAACTACACTTGGCAGTATGTTTGGCAATTAATTTCACTACAAAATCAGACAGTAATTAGACCTGATGGTCAAAAATAACAACGAAAATTTCAAATATTGAAAGCCGGTCGTCTTTTATCTCCTACACGCTTGGGCCTGCATGAGAGAAGGCCCATCAATTCCCTCAAAAAAAGAATATATACCACATCTGTCAAGAGGGCGCTCCAAACGGATTCATCTTCCGATTCGAAACAGCGGAAGTAAGGTAGCTAGAGTATCAACAACAAAAATCGACCAGTAAAATGGCAAAATTGCACTACCGGATTTTGTAACATTTACAACGTTGCAAGCTACCATAAAATCTACCAGAAACTGCCTTATAATCGCCAAAGAATGTCAACATTTTCCGATTATAACCTATTCTTCCTGCTTCAAATCGTTTTCAATGAAATTTCAGGCAATGAAATGTATAAACCTACATGTCATGCCAAAATATTGGAAGACTTATTTTTGAAATTTCCCATAATGCATTGACTTGGTTAAATTGCCGAATATGTTTTTCGATCCTCGTGACGTTTTTGTCGCTAGAACCACCCAAAGTGATCCCTTATCGTATTTGATAATGTATAAATAATTGGGTTCGCCGATCACTCACACCATATATCGGGCCCGTGAAAAACCTGTGCATCTCATCCTAATTAGTAATGTTTACAATGCGTTATTACGTACAGGGTGGCCAACTATAAGAATGCGAGGTACTGTATCTGGGAAACTATCCATCGTAGAGACTTGCGGCAAAAAGTGTAATTACTAAAACGGTCAAGAGAAAAACCTGGAAAATATTTTCAAGTTTCTAAAATGACCACTAGGGGGCGTAACTGCAATCTTGAATCTAAAAAAGTGATGTTTCTGTGAATTCCGTTATATTAACCTAATAAAAAAATTCCACATATTTGAAGTTAAGGATAATGTAAAACTTTTTTGTTTAATGCTTTTTGCTGTATCTCTAAAAATAAAGTGGTGAGGGTATTCAAAGTTTTTTTTTAAATAACACCCTGTATCTGCGAAACGGCTAAGCCGATTTTAACAAACTTGGGTTAGCTCAAAGGAGCTATTCTTGGGCTACAAATGTTGTATTATTTAAAGTTTCGTTAGTTTCACATGTCGCCGCTAGAGGGCTATTTTCGACATTCCGACAGAAATGGTTAATTTTCTCAAAAAAAATAAATGCATTGATATCATTTTTTTCCCATGAAAAAGTAGCTAAATAATGACTAAACAAGCTCGCGAAAACCGCATCTCGATATCTTGTTCCTAACCCAAAATATAGGCAAAAAAAATTATTACTTACGAAAATCCCTAATTTTTTTTTTTACTATATTTATCTCGAATTTTCTCTTCTATAAAAGTTGTGGCCCTGAAAAGGACCGATTTAAGAAAGGAAGGTTCTTAGTGCCTCCGCAAATGCTCGAAATGCTGATCATCACGCTCTATGCATTGCTGAAGCCTCTCATGGGCAGACAAAACTGCAGTTTCAATTTCGGCTCTCGGTATGGTTCGTATTGCAGTACGAATGCGGTTTTTCAAATCTTCTCTGGTCGTCGGTTGAGTCTGGAACACGATGTCCTTTAACCGCCCCCATAAATAAAAATCCAGACAAGTTAAGTCTGGTGATCGCGGGGCCATGGAATCAGACTTCCTCTTTCAATCCACCGCTGTTGAAATACTGCATCGATATGCTCTCGCACATTAATAGCAAAATGTGCTGGGCAACTATCCAACTGCAAAAACAAGTTTTGCCTCGTTTCAAGAGGCACATCTTCCAACAACAACGGTAATTGATTGGCCAAAAATTCAAGAAAGACATTGCCATTTAGGGGTTGCTCGAAAAAATATGGCCCAATAATTTTGCCTTCCAGTACGCCACACCACACATTTAATAAACTCCAACGTCCTTGGTGCTGAACTTCACGCATCCAATGCGGATTTTCTGCATACCAATAGTGCATATTGTGCAGATTGACTCTCCCATCACTATTAAAAGTGGCTTCATCGGTCCAAAGAATTTGAAATAAAAAATTCTCTATTTTCGTGTATCATACCTAACATCCAATGGCAATAGTCCAACCTGCGATCAAAATCTTCTTCATTCAAAGCCTGATGTAGAACTACATGATATGGATGCATTCTAAAAGTAATTAAAAAAAGTTTCAACAAATACCTATATTGTGATAGGCATTAGAACTTACCTATGGTCCTTCAAGATATTTTGAACCGTTGTTCGTACTATGTTCAACGCAAGCGATAACGCTCAAGCATGCTAACATGAGGATTTCCTTCAATATACCCCAGTACGTAGTTGATATTTTCTTGTGTTCTTCCAATTTTTTGCCGTTGAAACGCAGGCCGAAAACTACCATTGGCTCGTAAGCTCGCCGCTAATCGGGGAAAAACTCTCACATCGCAAGGACGTCGATTTGGATAACGGGCCGCGTAAACTCTTTTAGCTACTGCGGCATTTTGAAGACATTCAAAATAAACCGCAAGCATATCAACAGCTTTACCATTCGTGAAACGCATTTTGTAAACACAAAAATTGCTCAAAATAAAGCGAAACTATTGACAACTATTGACAACTATTGACAATTTGAGGAAGAATTATTTATATTTTCATTTGTTTTCTTTCCATGGCCTGCTTCTATTAATTGTCTACCCATGAGAG
>MU187308.1:50448-76707 GCA_016904865.1 Pissodes strobi | reverse complement strand
ATCTAAGGCCAAAGGGCTTTAATCCAAAAACTGGCAAAAACGTCCAGGGATAATGATATTACCTTGGTAACAACCCATATTGTAATGTCTAAAGAAAATTACTGCTGAAATGGCACACACACAAACTTTTTGATTTCTTGCATTACTTTATTGATAATATCATGATAATATCAATACTACTGAAAATGTATGACATTTACCTTAATCCCAAAAAAACGCTCTTTCAAAATCCGCAAACCACGTTCAAAAAACTTTATTTTTGAAAAGTTATAGCTGTTTGAAAATATGGCTAAAAATTGAATAGACCGAACTTTATGTTGACCAGTTTATTAAAAATTGAATGCACCATATTTGTTATTAAATTTTAAAATAAAGGCACACATAAGAATGATATTATATATTGGTCACATTTCATAATATATTAATTACAGTTAAAATCCGGTGATTTGCATTTACATCTCGTTCTAATAATCTAACCATATGTTTTTACAATATAGTTTTATTTAATTATCCTCCGGAAAAAATGAAGGAAGTCACACGTGGTTGGTTGCTTTAAACAAAAGTAAATATTTAATATTGGATGCTGAATTTTTTGATGGATAATTTCAGAAAGGGTTGACTAACAAAACTAAAAATTTAATTTCAAACAACTATAGGACTAAATATTTAAAGAGGCAAATAGCCAATCTACAGTTTTATGGAAAGGTAAATTAAGTGAATAGTGTAAAATTTAACAAAAGTTAGTTGTTTGGGTTATTTTCGGAATTTTATTATAATATTTCAGGAATATTGGATTGCTATTTTTTGAAAGGCCCTAAAATTAAAATCGTAATGTTTAAAAGTAAATTATAAGTAGGGAGTAATAGCCGGTTCTGGCTCAAATAATTATCACTAGTGATCCCTAGTTCTCCTACCACACCGCTAGTCCCCGCACCAATTTCATGTCTTTATCCTCCCATCTAATTTCACATCAATATCCCCTACCCAACCACTTTAGCTCCGCCCACTTCCCACTACATTTGCCTACTTTCGAACGAATAAAAGCAGTCCCAGGATCTCAACGATTAGTATTAAGCTGTATCTGGTCAGAATAACTACTAAAGATGAATCAATGCAGTGATTTTAATAAGAGTAAACAAATTTCCAGTTGCACCTTGATGAGTCACATGATAGTCAAAAAAGTTCTATTGCAATATAAATCACCTTTTAAAAGAAGCATGTTATCTGCTGAAAATACTAAGGTTGTAACTTGGTCTGAAGATTATCATGGAATTGAATGGGATAGTAAATGAAATGGAAAATATTTTAAACAAAGTGGTTCTATCCTATGAAAATCCTAAAATATACGTAAAGGGTAACGAAAAAGCCAATTTCTTGAAGATGTTTTTAGACGAAAAGCTTATTTATAATATTCCTGTTGGTTCTGAACCCAAATTAAGCAAATTTAAAAGTATTCCAGAGTGCTACTTTCATAAGAATATCAACCCATGGTTTTGTGCATTAGCTAATGTAAAATTACTGCACAAATATAAAAATTTATATTAATTTAGTTGTTTTATTTCCCATTTTACCCCCTGGTATTTGACTTAATAACAGCATGGTAACTCCGAATTTATCAGTATTACGCATGCAATATTCAACGAAAAATGAATCAAGATAACTAAAATTGCGCAAAGCGAAAATTGAGTAAACCAAATAACAAAACATCTAAAAAGGTTAAGTTGGAAGAAACCTGCTCCATTTGCTAAGAAAATATGAATAAAGAAAATATTGTTATACCAAATTTTAGTTGTCATGAATTTTGCTTTCTATGTTTAATGCGATGGACATTAAATAATGCATATTGTCCACTTTGCAGACAATATTATTCTTCAGTAAAACTAAAACATGCCTTATTCCTGTAGTAAAAGAAGATGAAGAAGAACTAAGAACATCTTCAAGTTTGTGTAGCATAGAAAACTGATATTGTAATGAATAATGTACAGTAAAACTGAAACATGGCGTTATTCGTATTTCTGTAGTAAAAGAAGATGAAGAACAAAGAATATTTTTAAGATTGTTTGGAATAGAAAACTGGTATTACAAGAAATAGTGTACAACGAAGAATGTTTTTGTTGTTTTTCCTGTTTTTACTATCTGTTTTACTGTTTTTGTTGTGTCTTACATTTTTTTGCTTCTTTACTATCTGTCTTGCTGTTTTGCTGTTTTACTGTCTGTTCTGCTGCTTTTGTCGTCTGGTTTGCTGTTTTTGTTGTATGTCTGTCTATTTTACTGTCTACATGAAACAGTGGAGAGGATATATATAGGATTTAAACTTGAATGGTAATACTATGGATGGAACCGTTCTTAACTACTACAGTCGTGTTGAAAAAATTAAAATTCTGTAAAACGGCTTTTGTAAATTTTATTTCTATGACTTAATATATAGAAAATTCTGTAATACAATTCATTCGTTTCAGACAGCAATTACTTTATTGCAAAAATGGCAATTTTTTTGACTATCAGGTGGTCCATCTAAGTGCGTTCTGCAGTCAGGCCGGTTATAATGAATGAAGCAAGGTGGTTTTATTTGCAACTGATAATTTGTTTTATATAATGGAGGAATAAACAACTTTTCCCCATGCATAAGATTTTATGAAGGGCAGCAGTTCATTTTTAAACAACAATTTTATTCCAGCTCTGATTCATCGGTTGGAATCTGGATGTCAGTAGATTCTTCTTCTCCTTCAGCCCTCAATTTTGCAAATCTTTCAATTTTGTCTTGTTGAAAAAGGACATGATTATCTTTTATGTCTACATCTTTAGTAGTTTTTCTGACCAGAGGCAGCTTAATACTAATCGTTGAAATCATCTGACTGTTTTTAGTCTTTCGAAAGTAGGTCAATGGCCAATGCGCGGAGTTAAATTGGTTACTCCCTACTATTAAATTAAATAAATTTATTAAGAGTTATGCAGAAAAAAGTTGCACATCATATATCAAAGATCATTTGTAACGATCAGAAAATGACACTATACTTGATTACTAATTGAAGTTAAAATGAAGGAAGTCACACATGTGGCTGGTTGCCTTAAACAGAAGTAAATATATAATATTAGGTGGGTATCAAGGGCATGAACACCAATTTTGTTTTAAGAGTATGTATGTCAACCATGTTAATTTGGTCTAAGATTTTTTCCTAAATGGTTTCATATGTGTGGTGAATTCTAATTTGAATGCATTCTGTATATATTTCTTGGAACTAATTTTGAAAAATTGCATGAGGGATTCATTCAAGCTTCTGTAACAGTCAAACTGCTCTCTCGAACTACAAGTATCTGTTAAATACATCGCCCTGAAAGTAGTTTTATTCAAATATACAAATTCCCGCCTATTCCAACATATTACCTAACACACACCAGCAGGAAAATAATATTTTGTACTGCATATCCTTGCTATCATCCTGCAAAACATTCCGCCGAGTTGCCTGTTAATAAAATGGAAAAATAGAGGCAGGCAGGAGATGCTATTTAAAGTCGAGCTCTGAAACTGCGATCAATCAACAATCTACATAGATATTCTCTACCGTTCATGATCTCTTTGCAGGGGCTTTCAATGGATTTTCTTTTCACATGAATATGAATAAACCCAGATCAAAACTTTCTTGCTTTTATTTCTATCAGCAAAAACACTTACGAATATAAAACTTGGCTGTGCATTTAGTTGCATAATATATTTCATAAAAATAGTTTTAATTCTCCTACAATATGCGTGAAGGTTTATTTATGTATTGTGCGTAGGCCCTGAGATATTAAACTACTCTCTTGAGGCGTTTCCAGATTTATATCAATATATATTTTTTTGTATGTCTGGTCTGCCCCCACATATGCCCTGTATATATACGTTATCTAGACTGAACTAACTTTTATTATTAAAAAGAAATACTGAGCTGTTACTTGTTTAGTATCACGTATCTAGTTAGACTGTAGCAATTTCTCTGAAAACTATTCGAATGAAGTTGTTAACGTTGCTACTTTGCTCGGTGTTCTTGCTATTGCAATGGGAAATAAAAGAATTAAGCAGGAAATTTAATGAAAAAGTCAGAGAGTTTGTGCTCTTTAAAGATGTTGTTGCTGTCTTCTTTAATTATTTTCGACACTATTAAAGTTTCTCTGGCCGATAAAGGTGATGAAAATGTAGTACTCTGCACAATAGTAAGGGTCAGAAATTGCATCTATCATTTTGTAATCAAATTTTCCTTCCATTCGCCATTCGGTTAAGAATGAAATATAGTTCTTTGTCATGGGAGAGTTTATTTAAAAAAAATTAACTTACATATACGAATGATATCCTATATTAGTCAAATTAACCAGTATAATACTACTTGCCTAATTAATTACGTAAAATCCAGATTTGTAATCAGTTGTTTCGAGAATATTCTTTAACTTCAGTGTCCTTCGGAAAGGGTGGAGGTCAAATATGTGCTTGCTCTAAATAAATGTAAAAATTAAGTATTAAGGGAGTTTCAATAGCTTGAGCTCTATTTTAATTATTTTGAGGCTATGCTTGTCAACAACATTAAAAAAGCTGAAGATCTTTTTTGTAGCATTCATTGTTTGAAATTAATTTCTTTGTAAATAACATTTCAGAAATGGTTAACTTATTCATTTGAGTAGATTGGGTTAGATAGGGTTAGTCAAACTAGTTCCAAACTACAACTTAAATTATTTAAACTTAGGCCGTAATTCTATCGAAAATAGAACCCACACACACACACACCTAATATATTATACGACAAGTTACAACAATTCAAGGACATATCCTATATATAAATAAATGCTATAGCCTAAGGGTCTAGATATACGTGAGTGTGAATATTCTTGCATATTTATCAATTTTATTTCCTTTTCAATAAATCCCTTAAGTGAGTCAATATCAAAAAACTCCACTAAGAAAACCTACAGACTGCTCGTCAATATTACACCTACTCTTTGTTGTCTGTTTGCTCATAATCAATGGTTAATATTACAGACAAGGTCTTTTGAAAGAAGCCGCTGAAAGCTTCATTATAACCGAGTAAAGGTCATTTATTATTAATTTCACATTTTGATGAATTGTTTAATTATTACAAAATGAATAAATCTAAATAGAATCGTGACTTCATTTATAATAGTCATTAGCTCGATTCATCATTTTCATTAAATTGTTTGACAAAATAATTATTTAAAATATTCACACAATAACAGTCTAATATTTAGAATTTAGATACGTGTTCAATAAACATATGACTATCATAATCTCTTGAATTATGAAAATTTGGTAAATAAGGTCATTGTTGATTCCATATTTTTAATTGTTTACTAAATTTTACAAGGAATTGAATTTGCAATATCCAAATGAGAAATTCGCAATACCCATTTCAATATCTTGAAGCTCCTGATATTTACTTATTTGTCTCAAAAGAATCTTTGAGGATTTTTGAGATGCATGTGGCGTCTACATATAAGTATTTTCATTTAAACACATGACTCTCATACTCCCTTGAATTGTGAAAATTTGCTAAGTAAGGTAATAATTATTTCTGATAAGATGCCAAACGCTCTACTGTTGATACCATATTTTTAATTTTTTAATAAATTTTACTAGGAATTGAATTTGCAATACCTATTTTAATATCTCGAAGCTCCTGATATTTACCTACATATGGGAAGAAAAATATGATCTATGTCATGCATGTGACTTTTACATAATGTAACAATCATTTGGATATGCTCGTTCCAATGTCAGGAATTCATAAATTTTCTGTCTCAATTTTTGTTTAAATCTCCAAAAACAATAATTCGTTTTCTTAAATTTAAAAACTTCAATATAATCTAGCACGCCATTGGAATTCTTTAGTTTAATGCTAATTGATTTGTCTACGCTACTGGATTCCAGATATTCTAGAGCTAATTTGAATAGGTGGCGATGCAGGCAGGCAACCAGTAATACTGCTTGTATTTTGGGCATCACTTTTACAGGTTTTCATTACTTTCAGACATAATTGGTGAGATGTTATGGAATTTTCTTATTAGGAATTGAGTTCGTGTTTACCTAGTTGGGGGCGTTTGAATTGGCCTTGCGTCAAGTCGGATGGCGTGATTTTGATCTCCTGTTCATCGTCCGGAAATCAGTTTTTATGCGAACAAATAAATAAAACCGATCGTCGCTGAGCGAGGAGCCCTTTCGAGACTAGACCTTCGAGCAAGGCCAAAAGGTGATAGTCTCGGTGAAATTGTTATGGCATTAACGACAGCTAGACTGGATTTGAATAATAATATTTGACTCTGTAGCATCTTAGGATGGATTAGCCAAAAACCTAAAGGGGAAAGTCAGACCAACAGGTAACTAATTGCGCCGAAGGACGAGTTTTTTTTAGCAGAACGCGGACGCCATTTTGAGACGTCTGATGTTCGTTTTCTTTTATTTCAGGCTCTCATTGAAAATCCCTCATTGGAATCTGATTGAAAATCTCTCATTCTCTAAAATCAAATCTTGGTTATTACTTAATGCCAATTTCAATTCATATGATCGGGTGAGGAGACTATCAATCACTATCGTAGGGACCTGGATTCTAGGACAATGCTCAATTCCTAAATCATGCCTGGTGGCAGCAATATAGTTGCTGATTTGGGAAGTGGAAATTATATGGTCGGGATGACTCCGTGGTTATGAAACTACTCTGCCGAGGAAGCACTAGGAGGCCCTGAGCATTCTCTTATCTGGAAATCCATAAAGATAAATGATTTTTTTAAATGTTTATAAAATTCTTTAAATGATTTCTGAACTACAGAAAAGCGAACATTTCGAAATTTAATTTCATATTTACCGTATCTTGTAGGTTTAGCTTATCGTACATGTAAGTAATATAGTGTATCTTATCGTATCTTTAAAATTATCGTATCTATCTTTAACTTTAAGGAACTTTAGCTTATTGTACATGTAAGTAACTGTACATTTCACTTAACGTATCTCAAAATTAGATTATCTATTTTAAACTTTAATTAAATTTAGCTTATTGTACATTTAGTTTACTATATTGCAATATTATCTTATCTCCTTTAACTAACTTCGATTTGATCTGATCAGCCAAAATAATTATCTTTGTTATCTCTACGGCGGTGCTTAAAAATTCTGCATATATTCGGTATTAATGGGTACTCTGTATTCTAATGAATAAATACTCTATACATAATTGGTAGTAATCTTCGGAAGTTTGAAACTATAAATTTTAATAATCTCTCATTTAGTAATTATCTTTACTTTAAGTACTGCATAATAAGTATTGTTATTACCCTGGCGATAGCTACTTTTCTCAAATAATCAGATTTTAATATATGCTGAAATATATAAGTTGGATATCTTTCAGAGACGTCTGTTAGATTTTGCAATTATCTTTTCGAGTTTGTCATAAATTATAAATAACATTTTCTGTCAAACGTCAATATTTTAATATCAACTTGATTTTGCTTAATTCTGAAAATCCTTGTGATCGGAGAGTTGTTTTCGTTAATTATTTAGAGAAATTTCTTGACTTATTAGTGGACTGATTGTAACTTATGGGCTATTAGCTTATCAGGACCATTCATTTTAAATAGGGTCGTAGAGACAATTTCGTTTGCATTAACTGTGATGTTTGCAGTTGCATTATTTGCAAATAGGTATTATCCAAGTTAGCGATCTAATTATAGAGTTATCTTGAATCAATTCAGATTGATAAATATTGAATATATTTTTCTGACCTCTACAGGGTATTAAGTGATTTGCATAACTTGAAGGATATGTGGCTTGAGTCAAATGTTATTATTAAAAATTGTCATTTCTTGCGTATACTTACCTTACATATATAATAGAATCTGACAATTTAACTTATCTTTTCTTACCTTTCGGTCTACTTTAGACCTGGCGCCCATAAAATTGAATTTTTAGAATTCGAACTCACACCTCTAGTGCCCCCGCAATAAGAAGTATCTGATCAGCGACAGGGTAACTCTTACTTTTATTTATCCAAAAGGTTTAATTAAAATCGAAACAATAATTTAAAGATTTTAAAAAATAAAAAGGGTTTAAAATGTTATAATACATTTATTATTAATTTCACACAAGTCATTTCCAGGTTTGACAAATTGTTTAATTATTACAAAAGAACTAATTCTAAATAGAATCGTGACTTCATTTATAATGGCCATTAACTCGATTCATCATTTCCATTGAATTGTTTGACAAAATAATTAGTTAACACGTTGACTGCCATAATGTTAAAAATAAATGATCCCACCGGCCACAACAGTTTTTTGATTGAAAACAGATGAAAATATGTTCTTCTAACGTTTGTTGTCTTTAATTTTCCTAAAATCGAGTTAGAACATGTTTATGTGGGTGAGTCACCAAATGGGTATAGTCTTTACGATGTCAATAGAAAAAGTTGGGACTCTTAATTTCATGTCGGCACGTTTGTTCTCAGGTTGTCGGCGAGCGCCTACACAAAGTAATTAGAAACTATTAAGAGTCCCAACTTTTTCAATTGACTTCGTAAAGACTACACGTGGCCTGAGCGAGATAAAGCGAGGATAATTTTATTATATTACCCCTGCTGCGGTTCTGGTATATGCATATAATATTTCAGTATACTGTGGTCAGGATAAAGTAGAAGGCCAGTCAGCTTCGCAAAATATTGTGCTCACTCTGGCTCTCTCGAATGAAGGTCATACTATTTATTCGGACGATTATTACACTAGTGTAACATTAGCATAACCTCGCTCGATAAAAAAAAGGTCGAATCGTAAGCTAAACCCGAAACAAGTTACTGAAAAATAAATAAAAAAGGGGAGACTGTGGCTGCTGAGTGCCCTTTGGGCATAGTAGTACAGAAGCTAGAAGATAAAAAGGAGGTCCTTACTTTTGTTACTAAGTAAATGTGTTTATTATTAAGCCCTTAGGGCTCATTCGTAACGTTTCTAATTATTTTTTGCTAATGTAAAATAAAAACATAACTTCATACTTTATACTTCTTTTACCATTTGGCCTTTGCAGCCGTGTGTACCCACACATAGGTCGAAATGCATTGGCCAAATACGTAACCTATTAATACCAGCCATTATGTATCGTCTCCATAAGAAAAGCACAGCCTTGTGTCGCATATGTGGATACACGCGGCTAATAACGAGCAAACCACATGAGGCTCCAATGTGGTGTCACGCGGCTAGTGTGAATAATTTAGCGTGACACCACGTTGGGTACACATAGTAGTCAACGTGTTAAAATATTCACACAACCACAGTCTAATATTTAAAATTTACATACGTGTGGTTTCGACACATAAGAACGTTCATTTAAACACATGTCTATCATACTCCTTTGATTTGTGAAAATTTGCTAAACAAGGCTGATAAGATGCTAAACGCTCTGCTGATGACATTATCATATCATTAAAATTTTTTACTAAATTATACTAGGAATTGAATTTGCAATACTCATTTCAGTATCTCCAAGCTCCTGATAATTACCTACATATGATAAAATCTTATTTAGGATCTATGTAATACCTGTGGCTCCTACATATAAGTACTTTTATTTAAACACGTGCCTCTCCTCCCTTAAAATGTGAAAATTTGCTGAATATGATCATTATTTCTGAAGAGATGCCAAATACTCCGCTGTTGATGCCATATTTTTAATTTTATACCAAATTCTTCTGAGAATTGAGTTCGCAATACCCATATCTATATCTCCAAGCTCTTGATATTTACCTTTCAATGGTAAATGATCCTGAAGATTTTTGCGATGCATGTAGCTTCTACACATAAGTACTTTAATTTACACACATGACTATCATACTGCCTTGAATTGTGAAAATTCGCCAAATAAGGTCATTATTTCTGATAAGATGCCAAATACTCCGCTGTGGATGCCATATTTTAAATTTTATATTAAGTTCTTCTGGTAATTGGGTTAGCATTACCCATTTCAATTTTTTGAAGCTTCTTATATTTACCTGTATATAGCAAAAGATCCTTTGAAGATTTTTGCGATGCATGTGGCCTCTTCATATAAGTACTTTCATTTAAATAAATGGCTATCATACTCCCTTGAATTGTGAAAATTTCCTAAATAAAACCATTATTTCTGATGAGATGCTAAATAGTTCGCTATTAATGCCATATTTTTAATTTTATACAAAATTCTATATAAAGTTGAGCTTGCAATATATATGGCAATAGTATATTATTTTATATGGAGGAAAAGTGATACTTTTCATGGCGCGCTCGTGTTTAACAGCCGAACGGAGTGAGGCTGGTAATAAAGAGCAAGCCATGAAAAGTAACTTTTCCTCCAAATAAAATATGCTGTTTTTTCTTCAAATGTCGACAAATTAATGCAAAAACATCTCTTTTTAATAGTAATAATATCTAATTATTATTAAAGATAAATGGGTTCGCAAGGCGGTTTAGACCACGGTCGTAGGTGGCCTTGCTTAGACCGGTGTCGGTGAATGTAACATAAAGCTGTCAGTGGACACTGTCAACAATAATTATTTGTTAAGATGCGTCTCCGATTGCATTTTAATTCCGTATTGATAAGCAGTTATTGAGTAAGTTCGATTAAATAATAACCAATTTGTTCCTAAATTAGTGATTTTTAGAAATGCAGTCACAGATTGAGTGATAAATACAAATTGTAGTTTAATAAATCTTGAGTTGTTGACGCTTATTTTGTTGTCTGTATTGTATCTATGTTGCTATGACAACACTTTTACCTCCGCCGGCGGAAAAGTGAAAAGTAAAGCTCCGGCGGAGGAAAAACGGAACTTCACGGCCGTCTACACAGTCGAGTAATGACGGATTTACTGACGTTTGAAGAAAAAATAATTTTTGAAGATCTTTGCCATACTTCGCTGTTGACGCCACTTCTAATATTATA
Organism: Pissodes strobi; assembly: GCA_016904865.1. Taxonomy (NCBI): domain Eukaryota; kingdom Metazoa; phylum Arthropoda; class Insecta; order Coleoptera; family Curculionidae; genus Pissodes; species Pissodes strobi. The sequence continues at coordinate 65,771 of MU187308.1, read as the reverse complement.
CCAAATTTTTCTGATAATTGAGTTCGCAATACCCATTTCAATATCTCAAAGCTCCTGATATTTTCCTGTATATGACAAAAGAACCTTTGAAGATTTTTGAGATGCATGCGGCTTCCACATAGAATTACTTTCATTTAAATACATGACTATCATACTCTTTTGGATTGTGAAAATCTGCTCAAAAAGGTCATTATTTTTGATAAGATGCCAAATACTCCGGTGTTGATACCATGTGTTTACTCTTATACCAAATTCTTTTCGTAATTAAGTTCGCAATACCATTTCAATATCTCGAAGCTCATGATATATACCTATATATGGCAAAAGAACCTCTGAAGTTTTTGCGATGCATAAGGCATCTACATATAAGTATTTTCATTTAAACATATGACTATCATACTTCCTTAAATTGTGAATATTTGCTAAAATATTTGTGATAATATGCCAAACAGTTCGCTCTTAATAACATATTTTAAATTTGTTACTACATTTTACTGGGAATTGGATTCGAAATGCCCAATTTACGATCTCGACGCTCCTAATATTTACCTATATATGGCAAAAAATATTTTAGAATATATGCCATCTATGTGGCTTCTACACATAATTCCTTTTATTTAAACACATGACAATCATACTACCTTGAATTGTGAAAATTTGCAAAATAAGGTCATTATTTCTGATAAAGAGCAAAAGACTCCACTGTTGATACCATATTTTTAGATTTTACTACATTGTAATTAAATTTGAAATACCCATTTTAGTATCTCAAAGTTTCTGATATTTACTATATGGCAAAAACCTAATAGGATCTATGCAATCTATGCGGCTTCTATACCTAAGTACTTTCATTTAAACACATGACTTTTATACTACCTTGAATTGTGAAAATTTGCTAAATAAGGTCATTATTTCTGATAAGATACCACTCCGCTGTTAATACCATATTTTTAATTTTGTACTAAATTGTACTGGCAATTGAATTCTCAATACCCATTTCAGTATCTCGAAGCTTCTGAAATTTACCTATATATGGCAAAAAAAACCTTTTAGGATCTTTGCGTAACCGCAAAGCCCAAAAGGTTCGACCGTTATTTGGGATATGAGTCGGGAAGCTAAATAAACAAAGCGTATGTTCAAGGGAATTTCTCTAATAGTTTCGAATGGGGTAGAAGTCGACCTTAAAATAGTCGGACGGAAATCCTAGCATTCCGTAGGTTTAACCTGTGGCGATTCGTCTGGTACGCTTAAAATAATGTTCGCAAGTTTCGAGATTAGCGTTGATATGGGTCCTACTGATTTGTCACGTTAATAATTAAAGAATAACATTTTGAGGAGCAGATACATTAATTTAATCGAGTATTACCCTCGACCGTTGCTATAGGTAGTTAATTGGTTAGCTGGCCATTATTTAGGGTAATATTTATTCTTCGAAGTGGTACCCAGATGCAGCAACCCTCAGGTTTCAACTGGTGCAATTCGGCCTCAGACTTTCTGCCCTAGAGAAAACGTAACCAAAAATGTTTTATCTTTAAAGTACTTAAACAGACAAGCTGCATTCATTAATATAATAATTTATAATATTAAAAGAAAAATAAAATAATACGCAGACAAGGTTTAAGTATAATTAACAGAAATAGTAAAAATATTCTAAAATAAAACCAAACAAATCCAGGAGAATTTATCATCTACAATTTAACGCGGAAAATTCAGCGCTACCACAATTTATCGCTCGCAGTTCACCTCGGTTTATATTAATTTCGAATTTAAATTATTCAAACATAGTTCAAAATTCAAAAAAAAAACATTTGTATTTTTGTCTTGTTTAAAATGATTCTGATAGATAGTATATAACTAAATAACACCTATAAATGTGTCGAGTTTAAATTCGATAATTGTAATTTTATCGTTCAGTCAAATTGACTTTTATTCCCATTCAAATATTGTATGAAAGCATATATGCCAAATTTAGTATAAAAAGCGGCACGAAAATAAATTAAATAATGAAAAGATTCAAAATAAATATCATTGTTTCTAGTTGTTTATTAGCGTAGTTATATATAAAGCGGACAGTATCATTTTAAACAATGAAAATTGTCATAAACTTCATTTTATTGAAATATAAATGTGTATAATTTTATTTTCGATTTTATGTGGCGTATGAACGTAACCACGTTTTAATTTTTTACTCGAATTCTTTTGGCTTTATTTCCGTAACACGTCAAAAATATTTTCCCTTTTCAACATTTTATCTTTAATAATAAGCAAAGTACCTAGCAACAAATTTTGGATTCAAACCACGTAAATAAATTTGGGATTTACATTTACCTATTCGCAATTGCTTCACGTTCTCTATAGTCTGTCATTTCAAAACTGAAGCGAGGGGAAAAGGAAGAAAAGCCATAAAACTTCAGAGTTATCGTAAATGTCAGTGATTTGGATAATATATTTTTTTTCATGGGTACAAATAACTGCAAAATATACGAAAAAGGCATTTAGGCTGTCACTTTCATCGCATGTGAAAGGGAGAGGCTATTAAGGGTATTATAGCCATGCGACGCAATTAATTTATGGGGCTTTTACAATGTTCGTATTGCAGCCATTTTTTAATATTGAAAATATTCAGAATTTTACAAGATATATGTAAAATGTAAATTAAATCAAAATTTATAATTTTCGGAAAAACTAATTAGTGGATTGTTCAAATGTACGCAAAAGTTCCTATATAGATTTGATGTTTCGAGATCGTTTAGTAAATGTTATGGTGAAGTGAAATATTTCTTTTAAATTTTGACCAAAATATTATTCAAATTTTTATTAATAATATTCCAAATAAACCTGGTACGAGGTAGTTTTTGACACATATTCTTTATAATTATTTTTTATTCTTGTTAATCTCACAATACCTACAGTGTAAGTAAACTTCTTAAATTAGGCTCTTATTATTTATAGTTTCTAATCAGAGGAGCCAACTGAAATTTAAGTTCTGAAAAATAAATCAATCTATCTAATTCCTTTACACAAAATTACGCCTTGTCGTTGTTAAAATGGTTTTATAATTAATATATTTTGTAATTAAGTTTGTTACATTTTAAATTTCCTATATTTAAAGTTAACTTAAATTTGGTTTATATTTCAGACATTTGATATGTTTTCGTTAACGAATAATGTATTTAATCGAATTTCGACATCACCTTTCAGTTGTACCGCTAAATGCAGTAAATTTCCAGCCTGGTACCTGTTTAGTGTTTTCAATACGAAATAGTGATTCATGCGACGCGACGTGCGGAAGATGGAGTAACACCGCGTTGTCCAAAATGACGTTAGTACTATTTCCTCGTCTAATTGTAATACAATTGTACTAGAATCACTGTTACAATTTATTAATGTAATTCATTATTCTTGATTATTGTTCGCATCTATGCGGTTTGGGTAGGATCATCTATTGCTTCTCTTCTCGAAGGAACACTTGGTCGAGGTGCATGGGCCACAGCCATGTGACATTTCTACGGTCATTTGGTAGAAGTGGTCGGTAGCTCATATCTGGAATTTTTCAGACTATCTTGATGGGATTTTGAGCCAAGACTACATAAATAGGTTCTTGTATATATTATATTGGGTTGCCTGCCTGTATTTTTGATGGATTAGTAGCAAGAAACCTAATTTTTTCACATGGAATAGAGGTTGAACATTTCTATAAAACCCTCGTTAGAACACCTTAAATTGAGGTAAATATTTAACAGTATTTAAAGAATGTATTCATGAATTTAATGTTCCTAAAGGAAAAAAACTTATTTTTTTTTCTTAAAATAGTCTATAAAGGCTAAATACCATTAAATTATGTTTTCTTCTAGTTGCAAAGTGGTTTTAATATCTCTAATTAAACTTAAAATGTTATCTCTAATCTAACAATTTGTAAATTAGAATGTTTTCCACTAGATTACTCTCTGATTTGACCACTTTAATCAAACTTCTATCTAAAACATAGTTTTTAAAGCTTTAGCTAAACTATAAACTATTTTTCATGGTTTATAGTAATTTTGCTATACCTACTGAACTAGACTTCGTTACATTGCTCAAAATGCCTGTGTAGCCACATCTTGGGTCACTTCACTCAATTTCATTCTAAAGTAATAAAGGGGTTACTCTTTATAAAAATGATATTCTCATTTTGGGGGTTGTCAATATTTTATATTATTAGGTATATTATTTATTTATTTATTTTATTTATTAATACACTGCCTAACAGGAAAACATCCCAATTACAAAGCAGGAAAATATAAAAGCATAAAACATAAAAGAACTTAAAAATAACATAACAGTACACATTATAAAAATTCAAATAGTTAACAAATAACAAGCAAAAATAAAATATGATAAATAAAAAGTACAAATAAATGTCATAAACAATTACATAAAACACAAGATTAAAATCATAATTGCACTATTGCACAACATAGTACAGCGGTATTAGGGAGTGGTAGTGAAAAGGAAGTTATGTGCTATTAGCGTAAAATTTACAGAAATGTCTGCGGATTTGTGGAATTGTGGTATTAAAGATATCAAAGTCTTTGTTATGACTATTATGAGTTCTGCACATAACATGGAGTGGTGAAAAATGAAGTTTGTTTGTTCGAGCTCTTGGCAGAGAAAAGGTCAAATTTTGTCGTGATGATAAGCGAGGGAGTAGAAAATCAATTTTGTTTAATATATCAAAACAGCCGATCTGGTTGTGTAGTAACTTAAACAGAAACACCTGAGAAAAATAACTTCTCCTGCGTGACAAGGACTGCATATCAAACATTTCCAGTAAAATCTCTTCCGGGTATCCCTGAGGAGGATATATGCCATGAGTTTTCAAGTATAGTAGTTTCAGGAATCTTCGCTGAACTCTTTCGAGATCATCAACATGTGTATTATACTCGGGTGACAGAAATACAGAAGCATATTCTAATTTCGACCTGACAAAAGCGAAAAATAGTGTTTTAAGAGTATGGATGTTTCGAAATTCACGGCTCAACCTTGCAATAAATCCAAAGGTCTTGGTTGTTTCTGAAATTATAGATTCATAGTGTTTTGTGAATGATAACTTATTGTCAAAAGTCATGCCCAGATCACAAAAATAATCAGGTCTGTTTAAAATTGTTTCATTTATTGAGTAGTTGTACAGAAATGGATTTGTTGATAACACCTCACATTTGTCGATGTTCTGAGAAAGTTTGTTTAGGGTACACCATTCGATCAAGGTATCCAAATCTCTTTGGAGTTTTAGGCAGTCCTCAATCGAGTTTATGCGTAAGAGAAGTTTGAGATCATCTGCATACAGGAGTGCCATTGCCTTAAGTTTAAGACATACATCGTTTATGAAGATATCAAATAATATTGGCCCGAGCACCAATCCTTGAGGCACTCCCAAGGATGAGGCATACTTATTGGATGTAATTCCATTCACAGAAACGTATTGAGTACGGTTAGAGATCCATGATTTTAAAACTTTTAAAACACTGTCGAAAAAACCAAATAGTTCAAGTTTAGTTGTTAGAATTTGGTGATCTAATTTGTCAAACGCTTTAGACAGGTCAGTGTATATGATATCTAATTGAGAAGAGCTATCTAGCGCTTCTGCAATAGTTTGGGTAGTAATCACGAGGTTAGTTGTTGTAGAGCGACCCTTTAGAAAACCATGCTGTAGCGGGGAAATTCTATTTTTTACAAGATGGGAAATTCTTTTGTGAACAAGAATTCCAAGGCATTTTAAGAAATTGTTTACGATTGCAATGGGCCTGTAATTAGTGTTGTCAGATTTTTTGTAAATCGGTTATATATTTTTGATATTATTGCAAGATTGAATTAAGGGGTTAGTTGTTTAATAAAGCTTTATCTTGCTGATTGGGGATTGTGCCAATGAACTTTCCTTTCGTTTTAGTAATTAAGCTCAAGTAATTAAGTAATTAATAATTAACTGAGGATTTTGTATTGAACTGCTGCGCGGGCCACAGGTACAGCCAATGAATTGTGTCTAGTGTTTTAGACGTTCTATATTTTTAGGGTTTTAATTTTACCTCTTCCACTCTTACTGGCTATTTGCTACATTGGTGCTCATCATTATCGCACCCTATCTTACATAACCAATCACTTGAGAGAAGTATACAGAGGTTACTGTTGGTGTACCTTAGATAGTTGTTGAGACCTGAGCATATGATAGCATTCGTGCTGGTTTGAGAGCCACAGGACACAGATAAGCCTAACTTAGTTTTATTTTCATTCCATCGTATGTGAGCATTCTAATGTAATAATGAATTTTGATTATTGATGAATTATTAACTGCATTATTTTTGAATAATTTTATTCGTAAGTGTAACTACGGTTTATAGATTTGATTACTCATATTTGAAAGATACATTTGCTTACTAGAGCTTTTATATTTGCATAACTGCTTTTAAGCTAGTTTCCACAAGTTGTGATTTCTATATAGCAACTTCTATTACACGTAAAGCCTCTGTAGTTGATATATGTTATATTGACTCAGGTAAATATTGCCACTTAACGATTCGTGATCACGACTTGCTGGGTTTATTTAGCTTTAAGTTTTTATATCATTGTGCAACTTGTATCAATATCTAACATTAGCTTATTTATTTGAATAGCTATACGAGCCTTAACAACTTATAGGTTAGAGTGTATATATTTCTCTTATTTTTGAAACCATTTAACAATTTTGCATATTAGTTACTACTTTATCTTATACCTGGATATTTTCCCTCGCTTATAATCATTTCGATTTTTGCTATCATTATTTAACAATACGTACTCAATTGAATATAATGGCTCTCTACCAATATTTAATATAGGCTGTTCGCTCGGGTTTTACCTACATTATTTTGTGTTTTTTTTTGCATATTTTAATTTAATCCCGCTTTAATTACCTTATTGCCTAAACCTACCTTAACTTTTTGAGTTTAGTTTGGCTTACCTATCATTTACATTATTTTGAATTGTCATTAAGGCAAGCTGACATTGTTTGATTAATAGTTGGTGGCTTACTTCACCAATTAATTTGTTAATTTATTTCATTGAATTAACTTTATACTATTTGATTAATATTTAGTGACTTACTGCCCTAATTAATATGTTAATTAATATCATTAAACTAATCTCTCATTCGGCTAATAGTAGGTGATTTACTTCACTAATTACTTTGTTAACTACCTTCATTCAATTTATTGTAGGCTAATTAACTTCATTTATTCATTTGTTATTTGATTTCACTAAATTAATTCCCTAATTATTAACTTCAGTGATTCTTCATTTTGATTGAAACATTTAATTGAATATTGGATACTGGATAACTTCAGGATTATGTTGGTAAACTGAATTTTATACATTTGTTGTGGTATAATCATTATTGTATAACCTAGCCTAAGAACTTCAATAGCAGGACACCTGACCCTTGCATCAAATAAGAACATTAACAATAAACGTGGACATTGTTTTAAAATTTTAGTTTTTTTTATTGTGTAATACCTCATTACTTGCACTTATTCTTAAATTTATTTAATTATTGAGGAGTGGTACCTAGGACATCAAACAGAGAAAGAGTGTGGCAAGTTAACCTTATAATTTATTGCGTATTATTTTCTAAATTACCCTAAATTAAAATCGGTTCTAAAATTAAGAACCGCGCTAACCCTGAATTTAAATTTTAAAATTAGATGTTTACCCTAGCCTAAATTAAATAGACCATTTTTAGCTGAAATTTGACCAAAAAATTAAAGAAATATTCTAAATTTAATTAGGAGACAACATATAGGATCCACCATACCCGAAATTTTCGCTGAAGAAGTCATGTCATCCTCTTAGTCGAGTTTAGCCAAGCGGATTATGTTCCTTCTTCAAAATGATGATGATGTCATCCACTTCTTTAGATTTTTAGGAGCATATCTTCCAAGGGCATTGCTGAAGACATGGCAATGTCTTCAGACTCGGATGGGATATGTCATGGAGTGTTCTAGGAGCTCCCCTGCTATACTACTTACGAATTTGAAATTGATTTCATGAAAATAGCTATGCGTTGGCTGGCACGTATGCTTAAATTAAATTTTTCCATCTTCTTAAACATGACATTTGGCCTCTTGAGTGTTCATCTATTTTACTTGCTCTTGCTTATGTTAGAATTAAAATTAAAATCTTGTATTTACTGTATTAGATGTGTAAAGCTCAAAAATTATTTATATTGTGTTTGTTGATACTGTGGTCGATTACTGTACTATTGTGAAGGATCTTCTATAGGTACTGTGACTTAATAAATATATAAATAAATAAAAAATATGGCGTGAAACGTAAGACTGTACATACTTCGATCCAGGCTATAATTTCTGTTGGTCTATTCACTATCCCTCTTTCAACTTTAGCTACCACATTTAAATCAGCTTTTATCTTCATGAATTATGAACTAAATGCTTAATAATTAATTATACTTATATTATTCAACAATAATATTAATGCAATATATATAAATATACATTTGAGCCCAAAGGGTTTGTTTTGCTTATAAATTCCAACTTTGTTTATGCGACGTGAATATATCCAAGGGACTGTAAAATTTAGAACCTAACATTACTTCCTGCTTTTCCACCGGAACTGAATAATAAAGTTTTGGGTTAAATCCAGGCCCTCGTAAAGCTAAAACATCGGAAAATATAACCGCGGACATATTACTGTTCCAAAACGCATTGAAAATTTAAACAGGGTTTTAATTATAGTTGTTTCACTCGGATTGACAGGAAATTAATTTTAAAATAGCCTGCAATTCTCAGAAAGAATTCACAGTTTATTGCTTTATATAAAGCCACCGCATCGGTGTAAAGTGCTTGGGTTAGTTTGGGTCATTTATTACGCTATTATAAGCAGATTTTTAAAGAATTCATTTCTGAAAAACTGTTTTGTTGTGTGGAAAAGTGTTGTTGCTCATAAAATCCACAGAGCGTTTTAAAATGAATGAAAAAATCAATACCTTTTCATTTTGATATAACCATTATATTATCTATACATTCGGTATATATTCTGGAATACCAAAGGAGAAACCTGTAAAATAGCTCGATCGAATCACTGATAAATAAAGAGCGGAAAAAATGCAAGCGAAAAACCCCAATATATGCGCATTTAAATGCATAAAATTTTCAGAATATGCAAATATGCATTTTTATTATATGAAAAATTATGAACATTAATGTTATTTTAAATAAATCCAGAACAATTTCTTTATAATTAAACTCGTTTTTCAGAAATCCTATAATTTTTTACCTATAACACAAACTTATTTAAATAAATATAAATAAAACAAAAAAAAATCGTAATAAAAGTTTTTTTATTCATAGATACACACATTGATACTTACATAGCAAATTACAAAACATAACATCTAAAATATAAAAATCTTACAGTGATAAAATATTATCTGCGATTATAATTAATAATACAATTAATACTTCAACAATACCATTGATACATTCAGATAATAGCAACTTGCACAACATACAATTCGTAAATTAACAAACGATTCTTTGCAGTTATAAAAACAATTTATAACTAAATGTTTTTCAAAAATTTCCAAAAGAAAATTGTGTCTTTTATCTGTAAACATATGTTTAAAAATGGAAAAACTTCCCTCAATATCTACAGAAGTTATCGGACAGTATTTTAGTTTCCAATTTATACAAATGTCGTTCATGTACCATGAGCCAAGCAAGTAACATGAAATAGGTTAGAATAAAATATTTTTGCTGCCTTAACCATATATGGAGCAGCATCCGATAATAAATTTCCTATTGTACCGAAAACATATATCTTTCTTTATTTACTATAGACTGAAAAAAAAAATAATTGTGAAAATATGGTGTATACTCACAATTTTCGAACAAGCTATACAAAACAAATTGGTGCCATCCCAAGTCAACTCTCGATAGCTCTTTATCCACGACATATGGAAGTTAGTTTTCGGCATTTTAACAAACACTGGACAGACAGACACAGACACAATTAACTTTACAAACGAGGCACACAAGAACGTTTCAAGTAGACGATATCAAAGATATTAAAAATTGCCACCTCTTTGAACTATCGGATTCTGTTTGCAATATTAATTGCTTTTACTGGGAATACCCTATATTGTGGGTTTATCCTGGGTAATTCTATGAAGTAGTAAAGTACCTCAGTCGCCTCCATTGTAATGTAATAAAATAAACTAATAAACACGTGTATTTTGTATTTTCTCCGCTCTTTACTTTGCTCTGCTTTTTGCACGTAAGTGCATAATACAAAAAGAATATTACCAGAAGTAGTAATAACCCTTTGAAGAGTTTAATAATATGGGGTTTACAATAGTTTCGAATTTGCGGCAGCACAGCTAAAAAACAAGTATAATATGTCTCAGTATGATGGTTAAAATTTAATATTTTATCCCCCTTACGCCCTGTTTCTTCAAACATGTATAACTTTATTCTTCAAATATATCATAAAAATGTAACCATAGTAATTATTATTATAGGAATACAGTAATTCGGACTTGAATTATAAAACATTTACGAAACATTGCATATCAATAACCTTCTATAACTAAATTTACATATTTGTGGTCATTGCAGAATATCTACCGTAGTAGCCAGTTTGGCAACGCCGAATAATCTGGGTGACCCCAATGGAAACAACGACTCCGGTTACGCGCACAGTCAGGCCGACAGTATAGCCCCAGATAGTCCCAGAACGTTTGGCAGCGGTAGGAACACTGTCAAGAAAAATGGGGCCACATTGGATACAGAAATGAGGTAATGAACTATTATGTGTTCTTAACCAGTCCAATATGTTGTAAGTAAGTGATTTATTTTTAATCCGATCTGAGAATATATATTACGTACATGTAATTAGCTATACAACCAACTAAACAGCATCAACAAGGGTATGAAACAATTTCTGATTCTTGGCATAGTTGCTCCAAAACTTTGCTTTGGATCTGAGTTGGAGTACAGGAACGTACATCTGCCTTATACCAAGTTGCATATCGTCATTTTGATTTCTTCCATTCGGAAATCAAGGAGAGATACACTTGAAAATTATACTTTAGAACGTTACACCACTACAGAGGCTTTTATCGCCCCTGGAATAAGTAACACAAGATACATCACCAAATGTTTACCTAAATATCTATGCATACCATTGAAACAGCCCGACTTGGCTTGGATCCAGACACGCGATGAGTAAGAATTCATTTGTACTAGTTTTCTTCCCCGAGAAGATGAGGAATCTGTTTGTGACCACCTGGTGCTACAAACGTGTTTTTTGAGAAGGGTTGTGGAGATTTTTCTTGTTTTAATGCATGTGTTGTTTATAGGGGAGTCGATGAGATAAAAACAAATTAGATCTTAGCTCCAATATAACAATTTTTTAATTTCTCTTTAGTCTGGGACGTGCTTTACAACTCTTCGACTATTGTAATACATAACTATTATGATCTATAAGTGGTTTAGGTGAAATATTGCATTTTGGTTACATTGATTTTATTACCTGGACAAAAATGTAACTAAAATCAAAATATGAACTTGATAGAGTTCACTGTTAGTTGATAAAAATCCATAACTATGTAATTTATTAAAAAATACATGTCTTTGATGTTTACAGTTTTGTTATATTAAATCGTCATAGCAATTGTTTCGATACACAGCACCTTCTTCAGATGATGAGTAATGCGTAGTATTTAGTTTAGATTACTCATCATCTGAAGAAACTACTGTGCACCAAAACAATTATTGTTATAATGATTTAATATAACAAAACTGTGAAAATCAAAAACAAGTTGTTTTTTAATAAATTACATAAAATCAGCAACCTACCCGCTTCTAATGCAAATAATACAAATTCAAACCTAGATTTAAAACTACAATAAAGAACATTCATACTTATATTATTATATACTATATAAAACTGTCCACACGCAGTAGTTTCTTTTTTAATAATATTTTAATATTTGCGGACGAAAGTAATAAAACTTTGGTAATAGGTACGCTATAGGACACAGTGAGAGAAAAGTGGCGTTGTATGAAAAAGCATAACAAAAGTTTCTCCCGTGCAGAACTACTATCCAACATGTTCCTTTAATTGTTGAACTTCTGTTCTATATTAAAAAAAAGACCGACTGCGTCGAAGGTCGAGAGTTGTACATAATAAGCTCCTTTACAACGCAATACCGAAACAGAATTTTTGTACTAGAACGTGCGTTTCGCTAAATATATTAACATCATCAGGAGATGATTCAAACCTGGGATGTTGGCACCTCATCATTCGGGAAGATATAAGTAATACTTTTAAAATCTTTGCGTTATCAAGTAATTATTACTTATATTTTAAAAAAATTTGCTGGCTACCTTGTCCATCTGATTTTTTAGCTTCATTTTCCTCTTGTACTTGCTTTGCAATTTTTTGTGACTCTTTCTTACAGTTTTTTTAGATGCAGTCTCATTTAAGTCAGATATTTAATTTCGAAAACAAGGTCATTGCTGAAGATATGGCGATGTCTTCAGACTCGGACGGAATATGTCATCGAGTGTCCTAGGAGCTCACCTGCTATACTACTAACGAATCTGAGATTCGATGCTTAAATTAGGGTTTTCAAACTGAACATCAAAAAATCACCAGGTGATGAATGGTGATGTCTTCAGACTCGGATGGAATATGTCTTCGAGTGTCCTAGGAGCTGACCTGCTATACTACTTACGAATCTGAGATTCGATGCTTAAATTAGGTTTTTCAAACTGAAAACGAAAAAATCACCAGGTTGGTATGTTCCTATTAAAAGAACTTGTGCACTAAGGTTCCAACGATATTTCTTGAAACGGCCAATTGACCATTCGAGTGTTCATCTATTTTCTTTGCTCTTGCTTAGGTTGGCATTAAAATTAAAATCTTGTATTTACTATAGGTATTAAATGTGTAAAAATTTATATTCTATTTGTTGAGTTTGAAGCATTTTCTATAAGTACTGCGGCTCTAAATAAATATATAAATAAATAAATAAAAAATATGACTGGAAATGTAAGACTGTATATACTATCTTTCCTGGTCGTCTCTTCACTATTCCTCTTCCAACGTTTGCTACCATATTTAAAACACCTTTAATCTTCATGTGTTATAAACTATATATTAAATTATATTATTCAATAATAATATTAATGCAATATATAAATATACATTTGGGCTCAGAGGGTTGTTTTGCTTATAAACTAAAATTTTATTTGTGCGACGTGAATATATCCAAGGGAGTGTAAAATTTAGAACCACAGTTTTGTTATAACAAATCTGTAATATTTAATTGAAGAAGGTCCTGTGCATCAAACCAATTGTTATGAAAATCAAAATCAAGTGGATTTTTAAGAAATTACATAAAATCAAAACATCCGAGAGTCTTTTTGTATATTTTTACTATTCAGCTCTTTTAGTGCAACCTGCCAGCTTCTAAAGCAAATAAGACAAATTCAAACGATAAAGAAAATATTAAAAATACTCCTTTAACATTCAAGCTTGTATAAAGTTGTATTCCCGCAGTAGTTTCTTTTTTAATAATATTTTAATACATGGGGGTGAGACTAATATAACTTTAGTAATATGTACGCTATAGCACACAATGTATGAGGCTTAGGGAGAAAACTGGCGTTAAATGAAAAAGCATAACAAAAGTTTCTCTCGTGCAAAATTACTATCCAACATGGTCCTTTAATTGTTGAACTTCTGTTCTATATTAAAAAAAAAGACCGAATGAGTCGAAGCTCGAAGGTTGTCCATAATAAGCTCCTTTACAACGCGTTTCGCTAAATATATTAACATCATCAGGAGATGATTTAAACTGTTCGTGACCTGTGATGTTGGCACCTCATCATTCGGGAAGATACAAGTAATACTTTTAAAATCTTTACGTTATCAAGTAATTATTATTTACATTTTAGAAAAATTTGCTTTTTAGCTTCGTTTTCCTCTTGCACTTATTTTGCAATTTTTTGTGACTTTCTCTTACGGTTTTTTTTAGAGGCAGTCTCATTTAAGTCAGATATTTAAAATCGAAAAACAAGGTCATTGCTGAAGACTTGGCGATGTCTTCAGACTCGGACGAAATATGTCATCGAGTGTCTTAGAAGCTCACCTGCTATACTACTTACGAATCTGAGATTCCACGCTTAAATTAGGTTTTTCAAACTTGTAACATTTTAAATTTTAATTCCTCTCGTTTTTTTGAGCGAATTGTTACTATTACTTTGAATACATGGATAAGTTCCCTACCCAGAGTTTTATTTCCTAACAAGAAGTTAGGTGGTCCTTCGACAAATCAACAAGTTGGCCGTGGAAATAGAAAAGAATCCAACGGCTCCCAATAAGTAGCGTAGAGTAGTAGTAATAATGATTTAAGTATCACTGTCAAAGTCACGATAACAGCCACGAAAATATCACGAAGTTTTACACGAAAGTTTCCACGCATATAAGAGTTAAGCCACGAGAAGTTTCTACGACAGTTAAATCACAAGCAGTTTCCACGAAAATTAAGTTACGAAAGTTGAACCACAAGTTTCCAGAATCAATTTCCACGAGTATAGTTCACGACAGTTAATCCACGAGCAGTTCCTCGAAAGTTGTCACAAAATTTTTTCACAAATAAAAAGTTCCTCGAAAGTTGTCACGAAATTTCTTCACAAGTAAAAAGTTCCAAGGAAGTTAGTTCACCAAGGTCAATATAAGACAGTAGTTTTTTTAATTCCTCTCGTATTTTGAGCAAATTGTTACTATTACTCTGAATACATGGATAAGTTTCCTACCCAGAGTTTTATTTTCTAACAAGAAGATAGGTGGTCCTTCGACAAATCAAGAAGTTGGTCCTGGAAATAGAAAAGAATCCAGCGGCTCCCAAGTTGTACCGCTAAATTCAGTAAATTTCTGCTTAATGTGTTCAACACGAAACTGTGATTCATCCGACCTGTGTCAGATGGAGTACTGCGGCTATCCAAAAAATAACGTTGGTACTATTTCCTTGTCTAATTGTTTTAAAATCATTGTTACAATTTATTAATTTAATTAACTATTCTTGATTATGATTCGCATAGATGTTAGCCGGTTTGGTTAGGATCATCTATTGCTTCTTTTCTTGTTTGGTCTCAAAATACATACTAAAATGTGCAAAATTTCACGCTACCTAGTGCTGGTTTAGTACTAATGAGTTTAGTACTCTTTTGAATTTTTTTTGTGAAGGATCGATTGGTCGAGGTGCATGGGCCACGGTCATGTGACTT
>MU187308.1:0-30448 GCA_016904865.1 Pissodes strobi | reverse complement strand
CGAGTTGAGCTAGCCTAGGCTAACCTCATCTCTAAGTTAGTCCTCTACTTTCACTTGATCAGGCATTTTCCTTCAAACCAACTTGCAAGCCATCACAGTCAACCGATTTCTCAAGTATTCAATTGCATTTTAGCCATTCAATGCGTATTATGGCTTTTGTTTGTCTCATCTGGCATAGTAGCAGCCCCTTTTGTATTTTAGGTTAATTTCGGACCGCTGCAGTAACTTTATCTGCTTTTATCTTTCAACTTAATATTTGTCTTTTTATAACTTAAAATTTAAAATTACCGCCGTCTTTCGGCATATAAGTGTCATCAGTCTGCTTGTCAAGACTGTCATTAGTGACAGTCGACACATTTAATGTGTCATCCAAAAGCACGAGTCTTTGTACCATGCTTTTGCTGTATTTTCATATATTTTAACTTTTATTTTAATCTAAATTATGTGAACCATTTCTCATAATTTGACGCACAATGTGTGATATGTAATTGTGATCATTGTCGATTTTTGTTGTGTTCGATCCATGGATATGTCCTTTGCCTACTGACAAGTAAGTAAAAGAGGTCCACCATTTTTTTCTCACGTATAAAAATGACACAAAAAAAAACCTTCATTCTGATTAATTACTTTAGTTAATCCTCCTTTTTGTAATAAAAATCGTTTTAATCCCAACAAGTTTATAACTGGGCACAACAGTATTCATTTTCAAAATTTTTTTTTTTATTTACCAAAAATAAACAATGTCTAAATTCAACAATATTCCTTGACTCACCACTGACAAGGGGTTCTTTTACTTACTTTCAGGTAACACTGATGATGGCTACGGCCGAAAGCGTTCTGTTACGCTCTTCATGATCCTTTTGGATTAAAATTTGCATGATATACAAGGTGTTTCATTGCTAAATTGTAGGTTTCTTTACCACTCATTTCAGTAGTGTATTCATGAGAGCGAGTCCTGCAGGAGGTAAAATCCCTTGCCCGGGGGACTCCCTCTCATGGTGAAATAAAATTGCGTCTCCCTGTAGAACCTTAATACATTTCCTGTCTTTGCCTACCTTAATGCATGAGTGTTGCATCATTCTATAATATAACCTTGTTAAATTTTGCTGTGCCTCCAAGAAGGGTCTCTCTCATAAGTTACTCTCTTCAATAAATAAGGAGTTATTATGATATTAAGCCAAATAACCACAGAATTTGTCATGTATGTTGACCTTGTGATATAACGTCTTTCAACCAAACCTGACTTTTTCCTGCGTTTCTCTTCTACTGTTCCACAATTAATTATTCTTATTTTTATTGAAAATTTGATATCTCTCAATAAGTACTCTGTTATAAATCAAATCTCGATGCTAAAAATTGCCATTTTCCGGTAATACCCACTCCAATTGTTGAACTAGCCGAACTTATGAATTTATATTATATTCCATTAAAATCGAATGTCCATAAGAAATTCATTGAGTGTCATTTGTCATTTTTCAGAACGGTGGCGACAATAAATTCCAGAACAGCTAGCATGAGATCGATAGGATCAAAAAAAGAAAAAAAAGCGACCGCGGCGGCGAGATTCACAATTTATAAAGTAAACAAGGCCAGTCGGAAAAAACGAGAAAAATCGTCTGCGAAAAAGGAGAGAAAGGCTACAAAAACGTTGGCCATCGTCTTAGGTAAGTTTTTTATTGTTCCGGATAATTTTCTATGTCATATCTTATAAACGAATTTTGATATATGTGTGTCTCTAGAATTTTCCTGCGATGGATGTGGGTCATGGGTTTTTGGGTACTGAAATATAGAATTATTCATACAGTATCACATGCATAAGGAACTTACAAAAATACTAAACTCATAAAAGCTAAGAAACCCTCTCGACATTGACCGTCGACGTCGACACCAACGCATACATTAGTGTATAGCAAATCGTATCTGAAATTCTCAGCAGGTAGAGGATGATATGTTGACATTTGACCCTATTTACGCTGGATTTAAGATTGATATTTTATAAATTCCTTTATACAAATCTGTGTGGGATTTTTATCATTCAAAGTAACTTCTCAGGCAGACCTGAGAAGTTACTTTGAATGATAGTATCTGTTTTATATGTTTTATTAACTAGCTGTTTTAGCCAATGTAAATGATAAAGAAACCCAGTCGGATTATCTATAATTACAATATTTACAGCTAAGTTCCTACACGACGAGCTTTTTACACCATAATTGTGATGATTCTATACTTACGCCAAAAACTCCATGAATATTTCAAAACCTGACCTTTAATCATCCCCGATAAAAAAAATACAAAAATCGGAGGCATCTTGCTCTCGTCTGAAAAGGTCAATTTACGGCAATTATTCGTGTGGAAAACTTCCGACGGATAATTGGAGTGCGCCAGTGATTAATTTCGTTATCCGCCTCACAAACTTCCAGCAGCTTTCGAAGTATAAGCGGAAAAACTTTGATCTTTAGGACATCGCAACTTTCTCTTTTACCTTTTAGCGTTTAAGCTCGAAGGTATATATTTACTTAATCATTTTATATGTCGGCACTGATCGAAATCTTTTAGGATAAAGCAAAGACTATTGTTATATCAACGGTTTGTAGTCATTCAAATGTATCTGACCTATGATGAAAAATCTTGAAATATTTTGCTCGCGATACAAGAGAAGCACAAAATTCAATTCCAAACCTTAAAATGGAAAGCGACAAAATAAAACTCATCTGTTCGAAAAAATGGACTATACCTTCTCAAAACACCTGTCGCTGCCATTGGAGAAACCAAAAAGGAGTTTTTGAAAAAAAATAATAATTTGCGCACTATTTTTTACCACGAGGAAGTTCTTTGCTTATTCAAATCATACAAACTTGCATAATTGTTAAAATGAGTTTTCCTATTGCTGTGTGTGTAAAAAAATAATCATAATATTAATGTTTATTCTCAAGTAACTAAATAGTCATAAAATAAGATATTTAAAAGAAAATTAATTTTAAAAGAACCTGATGGGTACTGACATTTATTGTTTGTGTATAAAAGGAAAAACAAACACTGATTAATTGAATTCTGAATAGCAAATTGTTAAGAAAATATTTAACTAGAACACGTTGAATACATAAGTATTTTGTTTTGTTTCCTTGTAATGAAACCAAAAAAAAATAATCGCAAAAACAGATTTACTGACACGTCGAAATAATTTAATTTAATTGAAATGACAGCCCCACGTTGGGCGCCAAAAATTTGCTACGCTCTTTCTGCCCTTCTAATGAGCGCAAAACCTTCACTTCAGCTTAGAAGAAAACGAGAGTGAATAATTTCAAATTGAAAGACAAATTTTAAGTTTGGGAATATAAAATTAGAAATTGAATGAATTTACGTATGCCGATGCGTAGGCTAGAACGAGTTTCGCCGAGCGTAAAAATTAGGCCCTAGCTCAAATGTCAGAGAGTAGGGGTGGGTTTAATAATTACTAAAAATTTATCAAAAATCGAAGTGGGTAATAAGCAAATACTCAAATATTAACCGAAAAAAAAAACCGAAGTCAATGATAAACAAATACTCAAATATTAATCAAAAGTAAATCCAGAGCGTTTCAATTATTGAGCGCAAGTAATAAAAAAAAAAATCAGATACCTACCACGTTTAGCGACCTTCTCCTTAATCAAAAGCTAAGTAAATAAAACAGGTAAATAGACAAACAAAGAATCGGTTTAGTACTATTAAATGAAATATATCATAGCTGATCATAAAAAGAAGGAAAAGAGATGAGAAAATGACCAGTAATTCTAGCAGATTAATTTATGGTAACACTGTATTTCAACGAGAAATAGTAGACTTTATTTGGTTACTTGACGAAATAAATCACACGCATAATCTAAACAAACGCCGAAATATTCAATTGTAATTTATTAATAAGAAACAACGTCAGTAAAATATGGTGAAGGCCAGTGAAACTGCAAATATCTACTCGTTATAGGTAAATTCAAATAACTGGAATAATCACTTAATCTATGGCTGATTAACGCGCGTCAAATCATGATTCGTTACAGGGCCGTATTACTAACTATGTTTATCTGGGTATCAGTTATGATACGTTGGTAACCGCGGCAAAAAAAATAATAACTAGTTCGACCTGACGTTATTGTAGCAACCAATCAATTATCAATATGTTAGTATACTTTTGTATACCTTCAAAATGTGAGAGGTCTGCGAACTAAATTGCACTTACTGTTTGAGAACGCTTCCTACTCGCAACATCATAATATCATTGTGCTGAATGAGACGTGGTTGACAAGTGATTTTTCCAATAATGAACTTCATATGTATGATTATAACATTTACCAGAAGGATAGGTCGGTGGATACTAGTCAGCACTCCAGGGGTGGTGGTGTCCTGATTCGTGTGCACAAAACTATCAAAAGCTCAATACTTCCCTCAGATCCTCATATGGAATATGTCTTTGTTTTGATTAGCTCGGGAGAACATCAGTTTATTGTTGCAACTGGATATTTCCCACCGTGCTACATGTCTTTTGGTGAAAATGTTGATAAGCTTTGTGTCCTATCTTTTGTTGATTTCCTGTCTGGGTCCTTGGAGGAGGGTTATCAAGTGCATGCTTTGTATACAGACTTCTCCAAGGCCTTTGACAGAGTGAATCATAAGCTTCTAGTCTGTAAGTTGAAGCGGACAGGAGTAGTGGGGCCTCTTTTGAACTGGCTTGAGGCTTATTTAACCATTCGGACTCAGGTCGTCAGAGTTCTTGGCTATAAATCACATGAAATTCAAGTGGTGTCTGGTGTTCTTCAGGGGTCTCATCTGGGACCTCTGTTGTTTAACCTTTATATAAATGACATTTCCAGTTGTTTTCTCTACACTTCATTTCTTCTTTTTGCTGATGACTTAAAATTTTTCCTGAAAGTCTCATCCTCAGATGACTGTGTCAGGCTACAATCAGACCTTGATAGACTTGTTGTCTGGTGTAGAGATAATAATATGGATTTGAATGCTAAGAAATGTAACTCTATTTGTTTTAGCAAGAGTAGAGAGTCCTTAAATCACTCATATTTTATTGGTGATGTCAGGTTGGAGTTTGTGTCGGAGGTGAGGGACCTTGGAGTTAAATTGTACATGTTCAATTTTGAAAAAACGCCCCTCAATTTACCCGTATAGAGGTAGCCAGTTGCTTATCACTAGATAGCTTTACACCTGAGGGAGAAGGCCTCTGTAAGAGATTAACCAATTACCGCCCACGAAATGTTTTGATAGATATTTTTATTTTGATTCAAGGATATCATTTATAAATTCAAATTGAACAAAAAATAAACTGTAACATACGCGGAAATTGATAATAGTGATAATATATAGGTGTACTCAGATGGGGACAATGGGAGGAAAATCTATGACAGAAAACAGAATAAGAATTAGGAATGATATTTTTTAAAACAGTTTCGCCCTATACACAATGTTACTTTACACTTTTCGCAGCGCCATCTTGCTTTCTTATGGCACTGCGTACATCTTAGTTGCGCAGACATTTTTTCTGGGTAATGTCCATCTTGCACTTTCCTAACAGTGACGGGTACATGACCAGGTGAACGACTCCTGAATTGCCATTTCTCCTTTCCGACGAGCTAGTGTTACACTATATTCCTCTGAAATTCCAGCAGGCCCATTGATTCTTCAAATATAGCTGATGGTACAGAATAATAAATTTTTGTTTGCTGGACGTCGCTTTTTGATCTTTCGATGTCGGTTCTTCCTATCATTGCAAAGCAGAATTCGCCAAGCGTCGGATTTACCCTACTGATGATTCGTCGTTGCGATAGTAATCCTGCTCAGTACGAGAGGAACCGCAGGTTCGGACAGTTGGTTCACGCACTAGCTCGAGCGGGCTATGGTGTGAAGGTACCATCCGTTGGTTTTTGCCTGAACGCCTCTAAGGCCGCATCCTTTCTAGGCAAAGGTGTGGCAACGATATCCCTGAGAGTTCCGAGAGTCGAAAGGCTCAAAACAATGTGACTTTATTTATGTTACTTGAACTGTGATTTTCTAAAGTAAGAATTTATATTTTTAATTGGTTCAGAGATGGTCATCTTTACCAGAAAAAGAAAGTTGGAGGTCTCTCCCAATATCGCGTTGGAAGGGACCCCTCTTGTGGCGAAGAAATGCGTCAAGTATCTGGGTGTCTGGTTGGACTCCAAACTGACCTTTCAGGAACACATTCGGCTCAAGACCGCGGCGGCGCTCAGTGCCCTGTGGGCTTGCCGTAGGGCGCTGGGAGGGACCTGGGGACTTGGGCCGAAAACTATGCTATGGATATACAGGACGATGATCGCTCCGATGCTCATGCACGGATCGGTTGTTTGGTGGCCAGGATCCATGAAAATGGCGTCCAGACTAGTGCTGGACAAATTACAGCGACTTGCATGCCTCTGCATCACCGGGGCTATGAGGACGGAACCCACAAGGGCCCTGGAGGTGCTGGTGGGGTTGCCCCCGTTGACGGACCGGGTGAGGCACGAGGCAGCCAGGGCGGTCATGAGATTGGCTGACGTGGGGATGTGGAGGGACAATGGCTCTTGCTGGGGCCATTGTGGTCTATAGCGAGGCCTGTCTGGGGACCTAGCCATCCTGGGTATGCCAGGTGACGCGATGGTTCCTGAGATAGGCTTCCCCGAGGGGCTAAACTTCCTCTTCCCTCCAAAGGAGGACTGGACGGAGGGAAGGATGGGAACCTGGGATGGGCTAGTCTGGTTCACAGACGGTTCCAGAATGGGAACACTGTCCGGAGCAGGTGCGTACTGTGAGGCTCTGGGGCGGGAATTATACGCCTCACTTGGCGAGCACACTACGGTTTTCCAAGCGGAAATTTTTGCGATCATGATGGGGGTCTGGGAGTCGTTAAGGCTCAATGTCGGTGGCAGGAGGATTTTCTTCTGCTCTGACAGCAAGGCCGCACTCATGGCGCTGAAATCGGTCCGTACGCGCTCTCTGTTGGTAAGTGAGTGTAGAAGCTAGCTGATTGAACTTGCAAAGCGAAAAAAGGTTACGCTAGTCTGGGTACTGGGACACTCGGGTGTACCGGGAAATGAGACAGCCGACGCCTTAGCCAGAGAAGGCTCCGCACGCGGATACTTGGGGCCTGACCCCTGTGTGGGGATCGCCCAGTGTGTCCGCGAAGGAGCTTTGGAGACCTGGATGGAGAGTCGGGCGGAGGAGGTATGGCGGACGGCTCCGGGGATGAGACAGACAAGGCTCATGATACATGGGTCTGCGAAGAGTCTCGCCAAGGGGCTGTTGTGTCTACCTAGGAAGGAGTGCAGGGCCCTGGTAGGATTCTACACCGGGCACTGTAGGCTTAGACGGCACCTGACACTGCTGAGAATTGCAGTGGAGGCGAAGTGTAGATGGTGCATGGAGGATGATGAGACTCCATACCATCTACTTACGAAATGCCCCGCCTCTGCGTGGGCAAGATTCAGAATCTTTGGCGTGACGTCGATCGAGCCAGATTCAGTGCGTCGTGTTAGTCTGAAGGAGATGCGGGCTTTTTTAAGGAGGACCGGCATCCTGGAGGTTCTCTAATGCGGGCTGGGGGCACAACGGGTCCAATTGGTGGCCTAAGTGCAAGGCCCGCTAGGGGCCACCCCTTCCATACTGATACTGATACTGATATATCGACCATGGGTATCCCAATCGTTTCGATGTTGGAACTCGGAATTGCCTGTAGACGACTTCGTGCTATGCTTCCGCCCGTTGTCCCCGCATGAGGACACCACAAAAAACTAACTTCGGAAAAGCCAAATAACGCACAAACAACGCAACAAACTCTTCCGTAAGATTTGTTGGATACGTAATAATGTACTAAAATAGGCGTAAAGTCCATAAAACGCACACACTTTCACGTTTTGTACTCTGCTGCACACTACTGATGAGTCACACTTACACAAAAAAATATCAAAAGTATGATCTACGACATTGGCGCTCGCCACACCTTTAGAACCCTCTAACATCTATGATACAAAAGTCCTAAGATACACTCGTGTATCGAGAGATGGGAGCACTAAGCAGTTTTATAGAATGTCTCCAAATGGGGACAGTGGGTTATAATGGGTTAAAAAGGGAATTAAAAATTCGCCCATGTGTTGAAATGATGGTATTCACAGAAAAACAAAAAAAAATGCCAAAAACTCAACTCACCTCGCTAAAGCAGCATTCAAATCCCACAAAGAGCAGTTTCAGACATCAACACTTAAGAAACGATAAGGCACAGATATAGACTGCAACTATTAAAAATGGCCCGGTTGGAAAATCCCACCAAAGGTAAAATTAAAAATTGATTTCAACCGAGCTTTTTGGGGGGTGTTGCAGCTTGTCAGATGCAGCTCGGTAGTTTTCTGACTGAGGTCTTGTGTAAGTCAGGGGGGACTTTTTGGGGATTAATGTGTGATTAGTGTATTTAGACCAAACTACTCCCCAGACATGGCTCTCAGTTCAGAGACCGTGCTGGTTTTGTATGGTATACGAACTAGTGATAAATAGCCTTTGATTCTTCTTTTGAGATAACTCCAGTCGCAACAGTATAACTTCGCTATCTCCCGTACGCTCTTGGCCAACTTATCACTATTTTAACATGCCCGAATTCTTTAGGTTATGCTTTACTTTCTTTGTTTTTCGGCTCCTATGCCTTTTCGCTTTTCACCCATAGGCCGAGTAGCCAAAGTATGGGGGAGTCAGGGGGGTTGTCTAGTTCTCGAAACCGAACTAGCCGTCCGTCGACGCGCTTTACTCTCGCCCAATGTTTAACTACGACTAGAATAAAGTACCAGAGAAGCACATTCGTGAATGAGGGGAACCCAAACAAGTAGGCTGACTCAAGGTGCTTGCAACTAACCTTTTTCGCGGGGTGTTGTTGTAGGATGCGCACCAGTTGAAGGTCTCGGTGAATTGTTGGTACTCGGTCGCCTGACAAGGCCTCTTTAAGTGCTTAACTTCTGGCTTCAAACATTTTTTCTCCTAAAATTCCAAAAACTCGGTATACAAATTCGGTAGAAGGCTGGTTTAGTACCGGTTGAGAGTGCTGGCCTTACAATGCCTTTTCCTTTGCTTCGGGGTTCCTTCGGCTCGTACGTAAGCTTAGTAGAGTCGTTCCTTTCTTCGAAATTGTCGAAAAGTCCTGAGGTTGCAAAATTTCGTCGGTTGATATTCAATTCACTCACCTACCTAAAGCAGCATTAAATCCCAGTTACGGGACGAGTTCCAGGCACTAATGAACAAAGGTAACCAACGTAAGCAAAATAAGGCCTGAGGCTCTAACCGCCGATTCTAGAATCATGGAACGTTAAACTGCAGCATGCAGGTGTACTTTCTTTCGCGGCTATGCATTTTTATCCAGTGGCGTGCTTAAATGCGATTGAGTCTAAAGGACGTTTTTACAGCAAGTCCTATAATTATTAAAAACAAATTTAATTTTAAGTTGATGTGAAGTTTCATCAGCAAATGATGGGCCATATTGAACATATCGTCATTTATCGTGCGTATAAGCTGATGTTATATGTTCCTGAATGGTAGTACCGAAGATGTTAGAGAAAAGCTAAAATAAACATGACTAAGGTTAAGTGAAAAATAACTCCACGTACAAGAAAAGAAACTTTCCCGTAATACCGCACTTAAATGGTAAAGTTAATTAAGTTATTCTGCCCTGCACAATATTGGATATACCAACAACAGAAAACATGGACGATACCGTATCAAAACACCTATCGCTGCTACCACAGAAATCAAGATGAAACACGTATCTCTCATATTGTTGAATTCACAGATTAAAAAGGAGTTTTTGAAAAAAATGAATTCGCACATCATCTTCCATCAATTTTCAAATCATCAACTTTCATATGTGACATATTAAAATGAGTTTTTCTACTGCTATGTTTGTAAGAAAATAATCGTTATATTAAAATTTATTCTCAAAGAACTAAATAGTTATCAAATAATATATTTAAAGGAAAATTAATTTGAAATGAACCTGAGATGAGCACTGACATCCATTACATGGTTATTGGGTTGAAAATTAGGTCGGTATTAGGAAAATCTTCAATTTCTTTTGCTTAAATGGATGTATATTCGACAACTTTTGTTTCCGAGCTCAATAAACTGGTATTTTCAAAACAAGATGTTTTTCTTCCACCAAATATTTTTTTATATTTTTTTTTATAATGGAACAAGAACATATTATGTGCTTAAACGGATCGTGAATAGCTGCATCGACCTTATAATGTTTGAGACAATTGCTGTACTGTGCGCCCTTTGTTTATGTTATTTTTAAAACATTATAAATATTTACATATAAAGATGGAAAACAACCAACACTTTACTTTTTTACCCTTGACGTTGAATCCCAAGAAAACAAACCTCGGCAAATATAAAAGAAAGAAAACAAAAACAATTTCAAAGTATATAAGACCGCTTGGAAGTAAAAGTCAACATTGCCGGGGATCCTAAAGAATACAAATGAAGTTGTGTCAGATAGCAGATTGGGGGGTGATTATTTGAAATTATTTGCTCATCAACTCAGATAATTAGAAGCTTCAGGATTTTGGGGTATGAAATGGTTGTTTCAAATGATTTCTGAAAAAAATAGATATATTGTTGCGTCCTTGGCTTACCTTGTGCATAACAAAATCATATTCGAACCACGCGTATCAATTTAAAAGGAATCAATATTTAAGTCAAACCAAACCTTAATATCAGATTAGATTTGCCTATAATACCACTGCTAGCATCTTCCGATTATTTATATCGCAAATATAAATCCCGTCTAAATATATTTCTATATACGAATCTATGTGAAAAGCGGCAGTCTAAATTGTGCACAGGTACGCTATAAATTAAAAATATATCCGTTTTCCTGGAGACAGTTTATAAAATGCATTGGGAAACATGTCGATATGGCAGCCGTGTGGAACGGATTGGAAATACAAAAGATAGAAGCTTTACAGATAAGAATCTAAACGTAGAAGAATTTGTTTGTATATTATATTTAATATTTGTATTTCAAATTAGTTATATACTTGGATGAAATGTTTCAACGATCTCTCCTTCCAGATTTGTCAAATGAACACCTGAAGAACAAACATACATTTAACCACAGGAAAAGAAGAAATAAAAACTGACACCATTAAAATCAATACAAAGTAAAATACAAAATTAACCGCCTTCTCTATACGAATGACAAATTATATGCACCAATGAGGGGACACAAATGAGGGGACTATTAAAAATAGTAGAGAAAACCACAGCAGACATTGAAATGAAATTCGGACAATTTTGAATGCGAAACATTATGAATAGACCATAAAACAATAAAAAAACAACTAACTTACGCGATATAACCGGTGTTAGAAATAATCGAAACTGATCAAAAATATAAATTTACGTTCTTACTTTTGAAAATCACTAAGTTCAAGTAACATAAATAAAAGACCCTAATTCGATTGTTTATTTAGGCGCGCAAACCATGCTGTGTCGTCACAGTGCCGCTCTACAAACGAATTATGTTTATAACTCAAACTAGGTACGCCAATGATAAATGATGCCCTGGGGAGTCGATTAAAATTAAATCAGAAGATTGGGCGCTGTCTTCGTTAATCAATTATTAACCAGACTATATCTGACCATAAAGGCATTCTTCTTAGAGACTAGAAAACTAAATCAGGAACAAGACAACACAACGCCAAATCTACTGCAAGAAAGCGAGAGTTCCCTAATAAAGGTATATTTATACACTAGATGACTTACTCATGTCTTCAGTTCCCAGTGTTTATCTAACACTGTTCCTACTCCTGATTTAATAGATCGCGGTTTATTTTAGCCTTTTAATCGTATCACTCTGATTTGGTAGTTTTAGGAAGAAACGTTTAACGTTTTATGCTTTCGTTGTAAGTGTTTCTTAGACGACTGAATTTAAGACTGACAAGAATAAAGCAAGCTGAAGCTTAGATTTTGATTTATAAGAAAAAATAAGTTAAATTTTAGGTTTCGACTTATTAGTTAAAGCAAAGAAAATTAACTTAATTAGCAAAAAAAATTAATTAAAGCTTAATTCTTGAGCAAAGAAAATTACAGTTTGGTGTCAAGGAGATAAGTTTAAGTTAAATCTCGGGTTTATCAACCAGAGTAACGAATAATACGGTTATTAAAGATAAAAAGATAAGAAAAGAGAAGAAACAAATACCAATAATAAAGGTAATGTTGATGGCTTCTCGGTGTTTTTCCGGATAGAAATAAAAAAAACCATACACTTCCTCTGACGAAGAAGGACTCTAACGGTGTCCGGAACAAGTCACAATCCAGAGACCAGATTGGCGTGGCCTAATGACTGAGCTTTAAGGGCTCGTAAATATAACCCTGCCGGTCGAAATACTCTGTCGTTTCAAGTACCCCGACGGTCGAAGTACCCCTACGGTCGAACCCTGTAGAACATCAAAATATTCAAGGTAATTCATGACCAAAAGGCATTCAAAATCAGACAATTAAATAATATATATATCATGGGAAAATAGTGAAAAAATTACCTCTGAAGGGTTGCTATACGACTAGATCGTTGGAACGCTCAGGTAGGTCGTGGACGGACAAGGAGGCTTCTGTAAAGAATCAAGACGCAATTAAAATCCACTCACGGCATCCTAAAATGGTGGCATTCGTAGTAGAGAGATAAAAAAACAAATTCACTCACCTACCTAAAGCAGCATTAAATCCCAGTTACGGAGCGAGTTCCAGGCACTAATGAACAAAACTAACCAACGCAAGCAAAATAAGGCCTGAGGCTCTAAAAATTGATCGGTTGGAACAATCCCATGAGGTAAAACAAAATAACTTCCAACACGACCACATTGCTTCAAACGGCAAGTCAACGTAGAGTGATTTCCTTGAAAACTCCCCGGAGGCAGACGCTTCCTTCCAATATTCCCACTACAAATTACGCCTGGCCAATAAGATTATGGACACCCGTCACGTGGCCACGAGCTGTCATACCCAATAGTTTATCCAAAGCGATTTCGAAAGGAAAACGCAAAACTTTGATGTACCAAATCCTATTTTAATTAATTACTCGACCTAGCTAAAAGCAAATAACCATTCGACTCGCTAATCATTAGGGAAACGTGCAAAAGTATATCCCAATTTTCGTGACGTCAAAACAAAAAAAGTCCCCAAACGGCAATTCAGGTTCCGGAATTGGTACGCGCGGTAAATAGGGTGTCGGACATACAGTCAAAATATATGTAATTATAATGGTTTACATACGAATACATCCATGGTAGATTACAGAATACTGGATAGAGCACAAAACAATATATATAGATATGTATGTGACACTTCAATCATACCATAGATTACTTACTATACTGTGCACAAAATCATTAGGTATATATCTGATAAATCAAAAAAGTTTTATATTGCTTTTTGAGGGTAGAGTCACCTAAAGTATCTATATGTATGAAACTTCTTGCAATACTAATGAATATTGATTGATTCCCTGAATCAATATCAATACAACAAGTTCAAGTTCACGCTGGTGAATTATACAGTCTATAAAGTCACTGAATTAATAATTTTTCTATCTATAAATTCATACACTAGATAACTTACTCATGTCTTCAGTTCGCATTGTTTATCTAACACTGTTCCTGCCCCTGATTTAATAGATCGCGGTTTATTTTAGCCTTTTAATCGTATCACTCTGATTCGGTAGTTTTAGGAGGAAACGTTTATCCTTTAATGCCCTCGTTGTAGGCGTCGTTTCTTAGACTAATTTAAGATATTTAATTGGATTAATATCACTTTTCACTTCTATTACTTTAAAACTCGATATTTACTTTACCTAATTGAGTTACTGCTCACTTGAGAAGGGACAGACAATAGATACTTATGATTTTACCTTGATTTAGAATATTATTAACTTGGCTTCTACTTTACTCTTTAAACCAGCAGAATTTAACTGGATTCTGGAATAAGAACTTAGAATTTGACCGGAGAGAGACTGGTGTCGAACTTCTTACTGGTGCACTGGTAGAGAGTGGTTATTTTGGGCTGTGCAGACGAATTTATACGCTCGGTCCCTCCACGCCTAGGGTCGACTCTGGAATTATCCGGAATTGTAGTTAAAGCGCGGGCCTAGATCGAGCTCACGAGTTATGGTAATATCCGTTTTCTTTGGCTCGAGATTCTGTTGCTAAGGGGATGTCGGAGATCTGGGCTTTGGGTGCGTGCCTTAAAGGTAGGACGTAGGGGAACGACGTGCGAGAAGTTCATCCATAACATAAGCTAGTAACAGCGTGTTATAATATTTAAAACAAACGAAAATTCGTTTCGTTACAACATGACAATCATATAGCCATTTCATGATCACATTGACCCACCACACGTGAAGAGGCTCCCGCATTTAATCTGGGACCAGAACTGCTTCGTCGAATCCGCACAGCGCATCATAACGTCAGCCGGGTATATTTTGGAACCATTTCCAGCTGTGAACCCCCTTGCTTTCCAATTTAACCGGAAGCAGTTAATTTAGGGTTCCTAAAATTTCGATCTATAATAATCGATTTACTCATAGGCATATTTTCACAAGGTTGGTTTCAAACTAGCTATTGTCGCTCTATTTTCATGGGATTAATATGTCAGAGAGGAAGGAAACTGCGGAGTCAAGATGCACATCCTCACTTCCCTTTTGTTGGATCATTCTCTCTTAAGACGTGAAAGTAGTCGATCCCCGTGACACTCAGTCAAGGTTTCATAAGCTCTACACTCCCTGGCGTCTTGCGTGCATTTTCTTTTTACTATATTGTCAAAGAGGATTCCTGGGACGCTTCCCATCACGTGTCGCAGAGTATATTTGCTTGTGGTGATCCTCTTTGTTCCTTCAGGTTGCGTAGCTCAGATGGTGGAAACAAATGTACGTATATTGATGCCCAGGTTTAGTATAAATTGACGTATGCACCTATGTTGATAACTATGTTCAAATATAATTTACCAGAACACCGTGAAGCGCATGACCATTCGTTGAGGACTGATTGGACGCGGCCTATTTGGTTCCCTTGAGGCAATTTGAGGTTCCCTTGAAAGTAATTTTAGTTTATGTTGAATTAGATATTTAGTTCGTTTACTTTTTATTGGTATTCTTAATTCGGTTTCACTTTAATTTAGGCTCACTTTACTTATCAAACTTTGTTTACTTCTTCACTGACTTAACCTAGGGAGGTGTGAACTTGATGCCAGTAAGCGTTTGCCTATGGGATATTACGAACTGGACCAAGACTGGAGGGTTTGAGCTTGTTACCAGTAAGCGTTTGCCGTTGAAGGACTACGAACTGGATCAAGTTGTAGTTTACTCGATTTGCACGTTCTTTTATACTAAAATTTGTTGAAAGTTTACTGATTGTTTTTAAAACATGTTTAGATAATAAGTATAATAATTATCTTTCAATATCAAGTATCAAGTTCAAACTTTAGACTGAGTGTTCTTTTTCTGCGAAAAGAATTAATATTTCACACATGCCCCCCTCCTTTTTGCATTGGTCCCCAATGCAAACACATCTTTTACGGTCAAAAAATTCGAAAAGAAAAGAAACTCCCTATTCTTTTTAGCGACTGTCAAAAAAACTCTGTTATAGTAGAGACGATAAAAAAACTCATTTTCGCTGAGTATGTCTAAAAGAAGGGAACTTCGCTAAATATGGACGAGTGGTCCTCAATATTCGAATAGTCATCACTATTTACATAATGAGATATACGTTATATTTCAGAGTACTTAGTCTTGGTCCTGCCTCTAGCTTTGTTAGCTCCTGTATTCCAGCCAATGGTCCCCTCTTAACCCCTACTCAGTTCAGAATTTTTGTCGTGGGTCTCCATTTGGCTGTTTATTTTGTTACTTTTTCGAGGAGGTGGTCTTCTCCCTTTTCGATTCTTGCCTAACTAAATAATATTAATTTGCCCCACGTTGGGCGCCACTTCTCTATGGCAACGTTTCCTAAACCCATTTGGTAAACTTACTAATAGATGCGACCGGCAGCCAGTGGAGAGCTAGGTTCGTGGATTCTTCGGTACACTTTAATACTTATTAGGCGCCACCTAGTTAACTGAGACTCAACTAGGAAAAATCTTCAATGTTATTAAATCTTGAAAAGTATTTTTTGGAGAAGCTTCTCAATAAGACATAAACTTTCCCCAAAATAAATAGTTTATTCTTTCCCTACTATGAATGAGATCCTTTGATATAAAAAACAATTATACAGTATAATTTACATCACATGTATAAAGGGTAAAGCGATACAAAAGAAGCGCTTACACAATATTGACTATTATTGACAATCGTGTCAGATACAAACTGTTAGGCAAATATCCTCCGTATCAATTAATATGTTACTAAAATGATGAGTTGGTAAATAGCGCACAGGGTTTAAAATTCATGAATAACTCAATCTGTGAAAATCTAAATTTTTCAAAACAGCCTTACAAGTAAGTAAATGATATCACTTACAAATCATGAAGTAGGTAGTTCTAATCTTAAAATATTCTCCAAATTAATACCAGTTTAAAGCACTTCAAATCATAACTTGGCTTTTCCAAACATTGGTACACAACATCCCAGCAGATGATAAGCAACAAGGGCATAACACGCAAGTGGTGGTTTTAACCCAAAACAAGCAAAAATAGATATCACAATTAAGGGAAAGCGATATGTGTGTACTAAAGGTAGTTCTAATCTTAAAATATTCTCCAAATTAATACCAGTATTAGTATACATACGATCCATGCATCTCCAAAGCACTTCAAATCATAACCTCACTTTTCCAAACATTGGTACACAACATCCAGCCGATGATAAGCAACAAGGGCATAACACGCAAGTGGTGGTTAAAAGATATCACAATATGTGTGTGCTAAAGCGGTACACGTGGAGAGGACCCTTAAAACAATTGTTTGGCTTAACAAAAAATAAATATCACATTGAAAAGATTACTCATAACCTAACTAGTTTTTCATCTTACCTATAGAATAATCTATAAGACCCCTTTTCTTCCTGGTATTGGCCAGTGGAACAAAACAAGTAATGTCTATTATAAAAGCAATAACAGTCAATTCCAAGCATCTCCCATATGAGAGCAACAACAACATAGATTCTTTTAAAAAGATTGGAAAATAGAGTTAATTCCACTGAAGACAGTATGAAGTCTTTGTGACTTACCACGTGGAGGTAGGATTCCAATACTTCAACAAAAACTTTTATAGGTAGCCTCAATGATACTGTCACTGCTTAGGGTCGAAATACATTAACGTAACAAAGATATCATAAAATAATTACCCTAATTATTTCAACCAGTCCATGAGGCACCTCGAAAAGGCTTCACAAAAAATAGGCCGGCATATCGACTCCTCGACGGTCTAGGGCGTAAAAAAGAAACTCTGATCTCTCACGCAACGAATTTCAACACCTTGTTGCCAACTTAACTTATGTGAAATAGTGAGTTCAAGCGCAAGAAGGACCGTCTGACGTTACAGCTCGGTTAATCGAACTTCTGCTCTATGCCATATTCGTCAAGTCTTAAAAATCAGCAGGGAACCGTTACCTGGGAACGTCGATTCGATTGAACCTGTTTAACTGTCAAAATCATATGTGAAGCATATTCAACTTAATAGAGAGACACATCATCATACACAGAAAGCCATAACATTGAAGACGTGCAACATAGCCAGAAGCAATAAGCGCACTTGGTACATACCCGCCTCCCTGGGAAACCCCCTGAAAAAGTGAAAAACGACCATAATAATAATAAAAAAACTTTTTATTTCGAAGCAAATAATTATGGGCAAATAAATTCAAAATGTCTGGTAGTGGGTGGTCACTCCAACGCTAAAGCAATTAAGCTGAACTGAAAATAATTTCAACACCTTAATTCCCATTGCCCGCACCCGGGCGCCTTCTCTCGCTACAAATCACCCGCACCAGCCATCTGCCCATTGCAAATGTGCTCTGAATTTTATTTTAACTTGATTTATATTGTGCCCTTTAAATTTATCCGAAAGGGTGTTATATAATTTAATGGCATTATAGGAGATTCCTCTTTTGAAAAATTAATCTACCACTTGTTATATTCAAATATTTTTCTCTCGAAGTTCGTAAATTTCTGCGAAGGATAAAAATCTACGAATACTGAACACATTTTATCTTTTTGTAAGTCTTCATTTTCTTATACGTTTAAGTAAAAACGAGTACACGCAGATGTTACAAAATAAGGTATGATTTACTAACCCATTTCGAGGCAATAAAAAAACAACAAGTGTAACAATAAAGGCTCGTCTAGAATCAAGGCACGTGAACCACACGAATATCCACCACGTGAAAAACGACACATAATATATCACAAACATTGGCCCAATAAAATGATTTATTTTTTTTTGTTTTAGTTGCTCCGAAAGATTTCGGCAGTGCCGCCGGACAGAGCTAAGCAATAACTTTTTCCCACTTGTGGGATTTAATAAATAAAATAAAATGTTACTTCATTCAAAACATGTAATCAAAATGGTAGATTATTGTAGTTGATAAGGATCGAAATAAATTTCTGGGATTGTTGAATTTAAAAGAAAATTTTATTCTGAACAAGCCTGTTTGGCCAGATATTCTCGGTTTGAAACTCCCCAAGTCTACAGGATTTCTAGCTTGTAATGGGCAGAAGATGATAACATGCTTGATTGGCCATTGGACGTTGTTATTTAAGTTATTTAAAAGAAATGCGTGTTTTAGTAATTAGGTACAGTGTAAAATATTTAAACCTTCAACTATTAGACCTTGTTATTGTTTTACCGAAGTGCCTTCTTTATTATCTCCTGATGTAGATCGATCCCTAATCTGAGCTACATAACCTGCACGCCATCCAAGGCATGGCGTCACAGATTACTGGTCGTGACAATATTTTGAAAATATACGTTTTGCTACCTCACCCTTCAGCAGGTACAATTTTGACACAAATAGTATCACGTTACTCTATCGTCCCACGTTGGGCGCCAAAAATTTACCACACTTTTTCACTGAAGATGATAACATGCTTGATTGCTAATTAAAGCTAAATTATATTTACAATTCTGCTATTTAAATTATAGAATAATTTTCGTTCATCAAGAATGAGTAAAAAATTCGAAATAAAGGATCTTTAAATATTGATTAAATTTCAAAATATGACACCCATGAAGGTAGTATTGTCACATATTAATCATACTACATAGTATATTAATAATTCTCAAATTAATTCCGAGCAAAATCCAGCAATTTACATCTACATCTACCGCCTATTTTGACAATATTTTTTTAATTCATTGCCCTCCGAAAAGGGTGAATGTGGTCACGCACGCGCTTGCCTTATCTGAAAGTAAATGATTGATATTAACTGGATTTCAGGAGCTTGAACTCTAATTTTGTTCCGGGAATATGCTTGTCAAGAGTATTAATTTAATCTGAGATTTTCACCTAATTTTTTTGTTTGTCTTGGTTGGGTGTACTTTGTTTAGTTAACCACTTGTGGGTCTGTCCTTCCTTTTCGTGGTTTACATGTTTTCCAGGTCATTCACTAATTAAATACTTTTCTCCATTTAGTTTCTTTGAGTTTAATTAGATTACCTTGAAGAAAGGGGGTTAATAAAGGCTTTTAAAGTATAACAGTGATGAATGCAGCCACGAAAACAAACTCTCGATATGCCATTTTGTCGCGCAATAATCATGTATCTGAACAAAGATCAAAACTATATTTAATTCAAGTTGAATGCTGCCTTATTACAAACTATATAAAATTGCGTTACTAAACTCCTAGTGACTTTTCGGTCGCATTCCTATAATATTTAATATTTCCAGGTTGTTTCTTTTTCACTTTCTTCTACCCTGGCTACGTTATAGAAAAGTTTGATAGATATTACATGGAACCATTTCTTCAAGGTTGCAGGCCAGAAGACTCTTTCCTCTTGATTCTCTTCATTTTTCAACTTTGCCCTGCAGAATTAGCGGTAAAAATCAGTATTTTGATGAAATTCCCTTAGCTAGGTTAGTCAAGTTTTATATGTGTTCGGGCTACTATTTCATTTTCCTGATGTGTGACTCGGTCACACATCAGGAAAGTGAGTGATACCGAGAAAATTCATTGATTTTTGGTCAATTAAGAATAGTAGTAGTAGTAGTAAGGGTGGGGGGGCCGAAGCCCGGTAAGTAGGCCTATAAGTTCCTTTTCACCATCCCCGATCCGCCCTCCCCTACCTGGCTACTTCCAACACACGGCCCGCACTGAAACGGCCCGTCACCTTGATAAAGGTGAGGACGTCCTCCTAGTCCAGATCCTTTAGATCTTCCCGAGCAAGTGTTGGTGCTCCCAGTATCTTCCTCCTTAGGCGACTCCACCTATCACAAATTCCTATATAGTGGTATGAGGACTCCTCCCCAGTCCCGCAGTTCAGGCAGAGTGGGCTGTCCCTCACGCCGATAAGGTGCAGATGTCTTCCATGCCCAGTCAGAATACCTACCAAGTTTCTGATGTCCTCTCGACTCTTTTTTAGCAGTCGCCTTGCTCTGGACCCGTCAGGATTTAGAATCATTTCCTTGGCTTGTCTGCATCTTTCTTTTCCTCTCCAATTGTGCTTTGTCTTGTTCCAGGCCCAGCTATTTAGTTCCTGAGAGATTTGCCTTTTACTTAAGCCCAGACCAGGTTCTGGACCGACGAGGTGGCTCATTGAGCCTTGTCTTGCCAATTCATCGGCCCGTTCGTTGCCCTCGATGCCACTGTGCCCTGGAACCCATCTGAGTCTCACTTCCTTGCGCACAGCCAATCTGTCTGGGGCGTCTCTACATTCCTGAACTAGCTTACAGCTTGCCCTGGGTCTTTGGATCGCCCTGAGAGCGGCTTGACGGTCCGAGTAAATATATATACTCTCTACACCTTCTGTTACTTCCGCCTTGGTTGCTACTTCCAAAATAGCAAACACCTCCGCCTGGAAAACAGTGGCATATCTCCCCAGCGAAGTGCTTTCTCCTGATTTAGTGTTGTCTAGGTATACACCGGCTCCGGATGACTGTGTATTAGCCATCCATGAGCCGTCAGTGTACCATGCGTGTACGCCGCTCGGCGTACGTACCTGGCCTACCTCTTCCCTTGATGGGAAATCCACTTGGAAATTCCTTCTCAGTCTTAATCTGCCATCTGGAATATTGCCTTTGGTCGCAATGATGGGTAGATCCCTACTCATTTTGGCGGCAATAGTCATATGGCCTTTCCCTGTGTAGTCCGTTCGCCATAGGCCACTGTCGATCATCCTTTTGTGAGCCGCCATTGCCTCTCTCTCGATCCAGATCGGGAGGTCCGGCAGCCCCAGGATGATGTTCAGTGCTGCTCCCGGAGTTGTTCTCAATGCTCCGGTAATACCCAAACAAGCCAGCCTTTGCAGTCTGGCCATTTTCTGGGCATTAGTGGCTCTGGCCACCGCTGGCCACCAGACCACGGATCCGTAGGAAATCCTCGGTCTTATCACAGCGGTGTACAGCCACTGGAGGATGTAAGGTTTTAAACCCCACTTCCTACCTACCGTTCTCCTTAGTTGCCACATAATCGCGGTTGTCTTATTCACCACCTGTTCAACGTGTGCCTTCCACGTCAATTTACTGTCTAAAATAACTCCCAAATATTTAACTTGTTGACTTAGGCTCAGTCTCGTCTGGTAGAGTATGGGATGTATAAAACCTGTTAGATTTCGTTTCCTTGTGAAGAGAATGAGTTCGGTCTTCCCTGGGTTTACTGAGAGACCATTCTCCTCACACCAACCTTGAACTATCCGACACGCCCCCTGCATACACTCGCAGACCGTTCTCACGAACTTGCCCGTGATCATTATTAGCCCGTCGTCAGCATATGCTTGTGCGTAGAATCCCTCAAGATTTAACCTTCTCACGAGGCTGTCCATCACCAGGCACCACAAATGTGGCGAGAGGCAGCTGCCTTGTGGGCAACCCCCTCTTCCCCCGGCTTCGACGCGAACTTCTCCCAGCGTGGCGCTGATCTTTCGGTCTTCCAGTGCCGTTTTTACCCACTTGACCAAATGAACTGGTGTTCTCTTGGCCTGGAGGGCTTGACAGATAGTTTTCGTTTTAGCCTTATCAAAGAAGAGCGCTAGCGCCATTTCTTTGCTTTCTATTGCCTTTTCAGCCCTTCTAACTACAGAATGGAGAGCCGTTTCAGTCGACTTCCCCATTCTGTAGGCGTGCTGATTATCATGTAGAGGAGAATCAGTTAAGATCTCTTCCATGATGAACCTGTCAATAATTTTTTCCATTGTCTTCATTAAAAATGAAGTTAGACTTACAGGCCTAAAGGACTTGGGATGGGAATAGTCTCTCTTCCCTGCCTTGGGGATGAAGACGACATCCGCTGCTCTCCAAGCTTGTCGAACGTACCCTAGTGCTATGCTGGCCTCGAATACTCTCTTTAAGTAAGGGCGTAACGTGTCAAGGCCCGCCTGCAGCATCATGAGTATAATTCCATACGGCCCTGCCTTATATGGACTGAACTCCCCCACTGCCCAAGTTATGGATTCCTCAGTCACCACACTGCGGGCAAGGTTCCAGTCCATCTCTGACTCTGGTTTCTCGTCCCAGTTGGTAGTCTGTACCTCTCCGGGGAAGTGGGTTTTTAGAAGAAGCTCTATCGTTTCCTCTCTGTTCTCCGTCCATTGTTCGCCTGTTTTCAGAGAGCCAATTGAGAATAAGTGCCCCACTTCTGAAAATACGAAATTAAAAATCATTGTGCTATTATGCAACTTTTAGTATAAATAATCAAAATCTACGTAAAATTTGCTATAGATGTGATAACTTCCATAATTTTTCGAGGTCGTTTAGTATTTTTTCTGATAACGAGAAATATCATTGATTTTTGGTCAATCGAGAATGAATGCCAGTAGATATACATGATTCGTTCTGGGACCTCCGCCGCGGAGGAGGGTGGACAGTAGCAAAAATCGCCCACGTGGACGACGCCATATTTAGTTTTAAGACAGCTTTTTACACAGCTTAGACAGCTTTTTAGACATTTGTTAGACAGCTTAGACAGCTCTTTAGAGAGCGTTTTAGACAGCTTAGACAGCTTTTTAGACAACTTTTTAGATGCCCAAGTCGACGATGTTTGCCACTGCGCA
Organism: Pissodes strobi; assembly: GCA_016904865.1. Classification (NCBI taxonomy): domain Eukaryota; kingdom Metazoa; phylum Arthropoda; class Insecta; order Coleoptera; family Curculionidae; genus Pissodes; species Pissodes strobi. The sequence continues at coordinate 7,246 of MU187308.1, read as the reverse complement.
TCCTCCTCAGCGGCGGAGGTCCCAGAACGAATCATTTATATGTAGATATAGTAGTAGTGAAAACACCAAATTAAAAATCATTGCGCGACTATGCAAGCTTCTAATATAGATAATCGAAATCTACGTAAAATTTACTATAAATGCGATAAGTTTCATAATTGATTTTATAATTCTTACTTTATGATAAGAGACAATTGCGGACATTTACCATCATGAAATGCCATATTATATCGATTCTAAATTAAGTTTCTACAATATCGCATTTAATTTTACTAATTTATTTGTGTGACTGTGACATTTCGGGAATCCGGTTGTCATCTGGAGTTGTCATTGTATCTTGCGCCTGTTGCAGAAGGTGAATTTTAGGGATGTGGGCTCCAAAACATGATTGTTATCGATCTGTGATTTAAATATATGTGTTTTTTTGGTACTAATATTAGATATCACAAGTACGGTATAGAGCTGGTGTCATAGTGTAACGCATTCGAGCATGTGTTATGGTGGCATGCAGCTCATAGGGATAGGTCAGTTTAGTTTAATCTATTGCCCTATTTTCTTCCTTTACCTACATCGACGGAAATTGAACAAGGTTTACTCTTTAAATGCCAGCCATTGCGATGTCGTGATACAAAAGTTTTTCGTGAAATACTCTTGTGGGGATCTTTTGCGAGTCTCAATCTAAGTCTTCTCTTTTTTACCTCCCTAACTGTTTCAGATTCGATCTTGCTCGAGTTTCTAAATAAACAGAGATGTGCTAAAGTGATTTTCACTTGCTAAGTCTCTGTTGTAGCTTCTATATACAATGTAATTCAATTTCTTGCAAATAAGAATAACTTGAATCTAGTAGTTTGAGATGGTATGCAGTTATATATTATGCATATGGCATGACATGGTTGCCTTGTGGAATGCGGTTTTTGGTACATGCATAAATGATTATTAAAACACGCTATGCAGGTAGCATAGGTAAACTGCAATCCGTGTAGTGGAAAATGCATTTGTGAGATCTTTATATTGTAATAAAGCATAGAGAATCTTGGCAGACAAGTGCCGAGTAATTCTTATATTAGAATAAGGCCAGAGTATAACAAACCAGTGTTATACTTTGATAAAGCATGGAGAATGTTGAACACCCATGGACAAGACCAATGGGAACGCTAGTACAGCGATGGTACCGTGTTTGAGATATTGAGAGAATGATTGTAAACGTGTGAGTTCACTTACTTGAGATTCGAGACAAGACTCGTTTAATGACAGGACCAATAGGCACGCTAGCACAGCGATGGTACCGCGCTTGAGAGAATGTGAATGTAAACGTGTGTGTTTACTTACTTGGATTTCGAGACAAGACTCGATTACTTCTGGTTCGAGACAAGACTCGATTGTAGAACTCCCATGGACAAGACCAATGGGGACGCCAGTACAGCGATAGTACAGCGTCATACTTGTGAGAGTAATGGCAGTCAGGGTGCCGATAAATGCCATTTCTGTAGGCTTGAGATGACGACGAGCATGGTTGGATACCATAATTCACTTAAGTAGAGAACTAGAGGGATTATGAGGTCTCAAAACGTGAAAACTTTCTCGGCATGGCGACTCAAGATGCTACTCAATTCTAGAACGTGAACTAAATCAACTTGAAGAAGTTTTCAACGCCCCTTGTCACCGCCCCTTCTGGCGGGATAATCTACATCACTCCGGAAATAGAAAGGGCAATAATGTAAATATAGATATATTGTGTAAAAACTTAGCATGACCGGTTGTCTAAATTAATATTATGAATTTTAATACAAATCCGGTTGAAATCTGCTGACTAGTTCTCATGAAATTCGGTTATTAAAGATCGGAATTTTAGGGACCCCTAGATAATCCTAACACTTGCTAGATATAATGCTAGGAAGTTTTAGGTTGGGTGAAGTGGCTATCCTGTAGGATGCGCTGTGATTGGTCGACTCGGCGTAGGATACGCGGCCGGGTTCAGATTAGTAAACGTGGTTACAACAGATGGCGCTAGTAATATCGCCAGGATACAGCGGCTTTTTGTAGAAAGCCATGGGATTGGTCAGATACCTTTCGAGGCCGCTTTACTTTTAGCTTTCTAGACTGGCTGAAGCAGTGGATAAACTTTGCAAACAAGAGATGGCGTTAGTAGTATTGCCATGGATTTTAATTTCTTTGAAATGCGAGGACAGTGGCGTGGAATGTTAAAATTGTACAAAATTAAATCGTGTTCAAAATGGTTTTTGAAGACTAACATTTAGTGATATTGTGCTTCAACGTAAATGGTTGCTAATTTTCTCTAATTTAAGGTTCTGTCTCGTCCGGCCTTTGAGTCAACTTAACTGATTTCAATATTAACAGATTTAGAAGCACTTCACAGTTTAAATATTGATTTTTCTTTGGTATTTTGTTTTTTCCTTGCCTGTGAATGTTCCTTGCCATGAAAAACCTTGAATGTGTTGATGTTGGATGCGAAGGGTACTTTTTCCCTATGAATTCTGTGCTTTTCTATGTGCAGAGTCCTTCGTGATCATTGGTTGTGTATGTTTACTACGGAGGGTTTCCTGGGATCCGTGGATAAAACAGTGACAAACCCTGTGTTTTTAAATATTTTATTTGCTATTTAATTTATACCACGTTAGTAAGCTTTTGGACCTTTATTCATTTGTTTCTACTTAATAAAATAGGCTTTACTTATCTAGTAAGGTCATTTAACGTATTGAAACCAGAATATATTGCGGCCTAGTGGACTCGGAAGTGTGAACGGAATTTGATCACGCTGTGGGTGGTTAATTGACTAATTACTTATCATTTATTTTCACTTAAGTTACTTGTATTAGTGCAGGTAATTATTAATAACCATACTTGTTACTTAACAAGAAAATGGACACTGTTGAGAAGTTAAATAGTGGAGGGAGGAAAGAGAGGATGAAAAAGACACCAAGATATAAAAAAGAGTAAGCTCTGCTAGTTTTGACAGCCCCGACAAGAGCAAAGTCAGGTCCCGGGACAAATATATAATTTGGAGCACAGAGGGATAAGGATAGGATAAATTTAATAATAATTTGAATCCTCTTAAAACAAGCCCGGTCCGCGGGAACTTGTCCCGTCTATCCCCCTCCTCTATCTCTCGTCGGCGCTAGTTTATATCGTATAATGTTTTTAAAACGCTTTTGTTAGCTTCACCTATGTGTATGAGAAGGCTTTATCGTAGAAATACATTTAATGAGGAGCCACTTACTGAGCAGGATTATTATCGCAACGACGAGTCATCAGTATGGTAAAACTAACCTGTCTCACGACGGTCTAAACCCAGCTCACGTTTCCTATTGACAGTTAAACTAAATGGAGCCCCTAGGTTAAAAAATATTTTTAACTCTTTTAGGGGCCCTTTTTTTCCTTCGCACAGTCTCGCCCCTAGGGGCCTCGCCTTTCTAATGTCCAGATTCGGTCGTCTCATCACCAAAAACCTCCGACGGCTGATTTTCGTCGAATTCGGACTTGCCTAAAGACGAGTTTTATTTCGAGCTCACGTTACCTATTAACGGGTGAGACAATCCGACGCTTGGCGAATTCTGCTTCGCAATGATAGGAAGAGCCCGCAACGAAGGATCAAAAAGCGACGTCGCTATGAACGCTTGGCCGCAACAAGCCGCCACAAGACGCGAGCTGTCTATGCAATGAGTCAAATGTGGAAAATATAATATGGATCTGTTTTTTAATGAAAATAAAGACTGTATATTTCTCCCTGTTTACTTTTCCCTACTTTATATTGTGTTCAAAACAGAAAGTCTTATTTCCAAATTATTAGACAACAGAAGGGCATATTTCCAAAACGATCTCCTACAAAAGGTCTTATTTTCTGTAATACCGAACAAAAGGTCTTATTTCCAGATAATTATTAATAACATTTCTATTATTTTTTTTTAAATTAATTCCACCAATAATTCAGCTGGTCCTAAGTAGTATTATACATTGATCACAATTTTGTTTTTATAATTTATAATAATTTTTCCTCCACTACAGAAATATGCAATTTCTGAAAAGTTTTTGCTAATGGAAATATGGCCTTTTGAAAAATCACTCCTCAATTGTAAAATTCGACATCTCATTATCAGCTCAAATTCGTATTCATGCAAATAATTATTCGCCGAATACTTTGCTATAGATTGTGCATTGCTTATTCTTTTTAATCGCCTAAAATGCTACACCACTGATAACTCCCGAGCTCGTCCGAATAGGTTGAAAGAAATAATTTGCAGGAGAAAATTGATATATTCTGGAATGAATTCAGGTGTTAGTTCCTTTGTTGTGCACGAGAATACGCGATTCGCTATTATTTCCGTTGTTTGGGATAGAACGTGCGGATTACGTCTCCCGTGTTTATCTATTACTTCCCATTATAACCGGTAGGTAATTTAGATCGGAGCTATTTTACACGGTAGCACTATGAATATGATGAAAATTATAATTTAAATGGATATTTCCTTAACAAATAATTTGATTCTAGTGTATATATAACGCATGACTGGTTTTGAATATATCTAGATATTCTGTGACGAGTAAAACATGAATGGTAGCACATTCTATGCAAATTCGCTAACACGAATTGTAGAACTTACTATACCCGAATCCCTGGCCTGTTCAACGATTGATTCTTGTCGGAGAAAGATAGGCAAGTTTGGCGCGGATGATGCGGAAGAGACGAATATAAAAATGGTTATTCCATGGTTTGATGCTCGATTAACCGTTTTAGAGAGAGGTATAGGTTTCACGTTCTCCGCATGTAACTGAAGAGCATAACATACTTAGGTCCAAAATTAATGCAATTAAAAAAATTAATGATAATTGATTGTCCATGCTTGGATTGAATTTTCAAAAGGATGGTCTCAAAATTTGCCTCTCCTCACTTATATAGAGTGTCTACTACTCATTAATTATCACCCTATCCTAGGCTTGCACTTGAATTTGGAAAATATTCTCAAACTTCAAATTTCAAACTTCGAACTTATTTATTAATGTCAAATATACAAATAGAGTATTTACATACGTCAAAATATTCAAATAATTAATTTAGTTTCTCTAATACGAATCTTAAAAATATACACTAATAAAATAACAATAGAGAATTTAAATGTTTCACAATTTACAAAACAGAGATTACAATATTTACACTAATTTAATTATTAACATTATGATAAAACTTGGATAAAATTTGGCAGCACAATAAACATTTAAAAACAGAAGTAGATTAAAATTTCATAAACACACTTCAAAACAAACAGATACCTACATACAGGCAACAGATACTTAAACTATAAATACATACTATAATATTTATATGTTTATCACAGGCGTGTCTAAGAATTCTTTAATTGTATAAAAAGTCTTACTGATGAGAAATGCCTTAAACCTCTTTTTTTAAATCCTTATGTGGAAAATTTCTTTGTTCAGTTGAAAGTTTATTATAAAAGTGGATACCAAAAAACCCAGGACCATCCTGACACCTTTTTAAACGCCAATAACTTGGCACAAGATTCAGATTACTACGGGTATTATGGACATGCTGAGAACTGTGGGTGGCAAATTGATCGATATGGGATCTCGCAAACAGGAGAGTTTAAAAATAAAAAGTGATGGTAGTGTTGGCACTTTATTAACAATAAAAGAGTTACGACAATCCCGTCTGTACCCCAGCGAAGAAACCACCATAATAGCTCTCCTCTGCAGAACAAACACCGATGCAGCACCACTGCTATGTCCCCAAACAGCGATAGAGAAACTCATATGTGACTGCACGGTTGCAAAAAATGCCTTCCTCAAAACATGCTCAGAGACGCACGCTGCAAGATTCCGTAGCATAAAGATGTTTTTACTTATTATTTTGCATAAGTGAGTAACATGAGCATGCCAGCGTAGCTCTGTATCCAAGTATACACCCAAAAACCTGACTGGATCTGCCCTATAGGGTTCCGGGATGTCCCTGGTTGAGAATACTATTTTTTGTGTCTTATCCTGGTTTAAGAATAGTTTATTAGCAATAAACCATTGCTCAGCTCTTGCCTGTGCGAACCCTCCCAAGCAACCATAACGTCCCTGTCAGTGCAAGCAATGGTCGTGTCATCCGCAAATAAAGTGTATTCAGCTGTTGGATCGATATCTGGTAAGTAATTGATATATATATATATATATATACAACAAAGAAATTTCTTGGGGTATCGGTCCTGATGTGGGCTTAATGAGAAAAAAATGCTTTTTAGCTACGCCAAGCTTTCGATAATTTTTATTATCTTCTTCGGGGCTACAATATGGAGATATTATTTAATATTGATGTACAAAGGAAACCTTAAATTCTACTTACTGCTATGCAATTTCTTGAAAACCATCTCTTACGCAAAACAGACATAAAATTCCTAATTACTACATCGCAAGTATATTGTTCGTGATTAAACCACGTAAAATGGCGGATTCCATTATCAGGATCAAAGCAATCTTATAGTCGGCCGTATCGTTCGACGGAAAGTGAACCTATTTAGATTAATTTTGTATCTTTTTTGCGTTGTTGTAAGTTTTTTGATACAGATTATTTGCTAAGGGCAAGGTCTATTCTAGTCCCAGTTATCCTATAGTTATAGTTATCATAGAGGATCGGTAGAAACAATCAAATTTGTCCTTAAACTAATTTAACCTACTTTAATTTTAGGAGAGGATAGTTGTTTATGCAGCAGGCTAATTTCGCTACAGAGAGTGGCTGAAGAACCTATTTTTTTAAATATTTAAAGATACACCACTTTGATTATATGTGTGATTATTATTTTTAGTATCTAGTGTAAGTAAATGGGAATAAATTACACTGAGTCCCTCAACATCTGTTTTTTTTGTTGATTGAGTTAGGTTGTGAGTAAATTTCAACCATCTCGAGAAAGAGCCTTTTGCTATAATTAGACTCATTACATAAAATTTTTGTTTCATTGTAGTTAAACAAATGTCCTGCATTATTAGTATGCTCTGCTAAAGCACATGTATTTTTATTGAGTCTACAATCACTTTTGTGTGTTGTGATTCTATCCTTTAATACCCTAGATGTTTGTCCTATATATATGCCTTCACATTCAGAACAAGGAACACTATACACCACATTTGACTTCTTCAAGTCTTCGTCTTTGTTTTTTAACTTACTAAAAATGCTGCCCACAGTTTTCATCTGTTTATGAGCTATTTTTATAGAGGGTTCACATTTAAAAAGCTT
>MU187307.1:48880-76710 GCA_016904865.1 Pissodes strobi | reverse complement strand
TGGTCGTAGCCGATACATTGTCCCGATGTTTTTCAGATAATAATAGTGTTCCTGATGATGACGAATTAGTTCTCGAAACTGATATTTTTGTAAATTTGATCACTTCTTCAATTGAAGTAAAACCATATCTGTTAGACGAGATTAAACGAGAACAAACTAAAGATTTTTTTTGTAAAAACTTGCGCGAATATACCAGAGATGGTTGGCCTTAAAATAAAAATTCAATAAACCAAGAACTTTTACCTTATTTTCAATATCGTTTTGACATATCAGAATGTGACGGTTATTTGCTACGTGGTACGCGGTTACTTATTCCTAAATCTCTGCACCAAGGTCATCAAGGAGTAGTGAAGTGTAGGGCAAGTGCGAAGTCAGCTGTTTGATGTCTAGGGTTATCTAGAGAAATCGAAAATTTGATACGGAATTGTCCGCAATGTGTAGAACACCGTATAAATAAAAGAGAGCCATTTGTTAAAGATTCGTTTCCAGAACGAGCATGGCAAAAAGTTGCCATTGATCTTCTCAAACTTGACGGGTCGTGGTATATGATTGTGGTGGACTACTTCTCGAGATATTTTGAAATTTTTAAACTTACTTAACTCAACTCGACTGTAGTTATCACCAAGCTGAAAGAATTATTTTCCAGATTCGGTATTCCAGAAATTGTTAGGTCAGATAACGGTTCCCAGTTTAGACATGAATTTCAATTTTGCAAAAGATTATGATTTTAAGTTCATCACGAGCAGTCCTTATTTCTCTCAGTCAAATGGTTGTGTAGAGGCTTCAGTCAAAACTGCGAAAAATTTAATAAAAAAGGGCGGTGATATGTATTTATCTTTATTAGCTTATCGCAGTACCCCTCTGGAAAATGGGTTCAGTCCGGCTGAATTAATGTTTAATCACAAAATTCGATCAAATTTACCAGTTTTGCCTCAAGTTTTAAATCAAAAAGTGGACACAAGCCCAATTTTTAGAAAGGAGGTAAGTTATAGGAATAAAATGTTACAAAATTATAATAAAAGGCATCGTGTTAAACAGCTGTCAGATTTGCAAATTGGAGATAGCGTTTGGGTGACAGATTTAACATTGTACCGTAGAATAATACAAAAATTAGATCAGCCAAGATCTTATTTAATAGAAACTAACACAGGTGTTTTCAGACGAAATCGTTGGCATCTAATTTTAGCTAGATATCATAACTTTGTTCAAAATAATTTTGAATATCACTCAAATCAACCTCAACCAGTCACTCCAGCGTTGTCAGAATTTACTAACCCTAATAACCTTTACTGGTTTCTTGCATTTTCAATTTGGTCAAAAGATAATTTCGTAAAAAAAACTGCTCCACTTTTCACGCAGAAAATTCCATAAATTTGGAGATAAGTACAAAATGACACTGTCAACAAACTTAACGAAATTATTTTTGACGTTTCCTTGGTAACAGGGCGACTTAAATCGCTTGTTTTCTGAAGGTTCACGGCCTACTTAATCAGTCTGTGATGAGGAAAACAATCTTTATACGAAATAGATTATGAGTTCATTTCAATAGTTTGTGCTATCCCTGGCCCAGTGTGCGGCGCCCTTCCCCATCCAGCGATCTGGAAACTCATCATTGAAAAATTGTCATACATTTCTAGGGCAATACGGAAGAGCTCCATCCGGTTCAAACCAGAGATTTGGCAAAATGGCTAACGGGATATCCATAAAGTATTGTTGAAATTGATTGTTTAAAAAATTTAAATAGCGCTCCTTTGTTAAATCGTTGATTAACGAAAAAACTAAATCTTTGTTTTAAGATGCGTACCTAATTAATTTCTGCTACGACGAAAACTTGACAGGTGCCAAGAAATTGCAATTATAATTGCATTAACATCATACAAATTTACTTGCTTTTCGATTTTTCCATTGTTTTACCGAAACAAGGAAATATATCTATTAAAATTTTTGATTTGTAAAACATATTTTTCGCTATTTATTAATGTTATGCAGACATTGTAAATATTCTGTCTCACTCACACACATGGATTTCTTATGGCAACTACCTCTAGAGTCCAGTTTTGGGAGGTCCATAGCTAACCAAAAATGCTAAAAAAACAGGTCCGCATTTACAAAAGTAAAGTTGATGATGGGCCCGAAAAAACAAAACGTCGGATTCGAAATCTTGTAGAGGAGAAAAAGTGGCAATAAGAATGTGACACTTATTTTGATTCATCTCTAGAAATAAAGCCAGGGTATCATAAACATAATTTGTCAAAAATTCCTTTTTTTGCGGATATCTCCGGAAGTATTCGAAATTTTCCAGATTCGCAGCGGCATTTTGTTCAGCATTAACCCGCAAAAAATATCGTTATCACTTTTAGCGTGATCACTATCGTGTTAGATTTTATCTATCATATGTGTTAGTGCAAGTAAAATGCTCTGTAATATTTTATGTATTATTGTAATGTTCAAAAATGAAAAACATACATATTATAAACGAACGAAAACTTAATTAGACATAAATAGGTTAATAATAAAAATTCATTAAAAGAAAAAAGAGGCATGTTATGATAAAAGTTGAAAATAATAAACAGAAAAACATAAATAAAATATCAAACATCAAAGTGGTTATTTCTTTCAACACATTCTACGCATGTAAGAATCGTTGTTTGTATATGCTCCTTGCATATTGGCTTGTTACAATCAGCGCAACGATGTTGAGTGAAGCGATTTTTTCGCACTGAGGTTCAATACTCTTGACTCCTGTTATGTTTTCAAATAGGGATAAGGTTGGTATGGATGCTCGACGTATCATATGAGGAAATGAAAGCTTCTTTGCTAGCTCTGTAATATAAGCTCTTCGAATTACAATCCGATCTGTATTACTTCTAAAAATAATTTGACTATTTACAGTCGCAATATTGAGAAGACTGCAAAATATTGTTAGTGGCCATCGATTGCTGATTCTACTAACAGAATATTCCGATTTCAGACGATCAACAACGTCGACCCCTCCTGTCGTTAGATTGTAGAACGCTATAACGTCAGGCTTATATGTTCCCCAGATGAAGGATCTAAAGTGTCATCGTTGTTAAAAGTCGATAACATCAACACGTTTTTTTTTAAATTCTTTGCTAAGTAGGACACCAAAAGGCACTTATTATTTTGGTTTTCCTTATCTCCAAACAAAAATATTGTACTTTTTAGGGGTCGATTTTTAATGTTCAAAAGTTCAGGTGGAATTTCCTGCTTATTCTTACGCAGGGTTCCTACTACAGTTAGTCTGTGATTGAGAAATAAATCAATAGAAAGAGAAACAGACAAAATAATTGTCCATAGTGATATTTCTGCCTGAATTATCTATTGGTGCTATCAGGCGTTTTACTACGTTATTTGCATCGTTTGGTAATTGAAAAGGCCCTGCATGTTGTTTACCTGCGTAAATTTCCAGATTTGCAACATAAAATACTCTAGCATCTGTCAATGAATAAATTTTGACCCCGTATTTTGCGGGTTTATTTGATATATATTGGCGGAATTTACATCTGCCGCGAAATGCCTCTAGCATTTCATCAATTGTCGCATATTCTCCAATAGAAATACTGAAAATGTTCTTACGGAATTAGGTCCTGTAAATCGTAGAGTAAGTAGTGGCATTGATAATAATGAGAGCGTTCGTGAAAATTTAGGAAACAGTGTTAGTGAAACCTGCGAAAATGTTGAGGTGTCTTCAAGACCGGTGAGAAATATGAAAAGACCTGTTTATCTAAATGACTATATAACAGAATATTGGTTCCCTTATAAAGGGGAGGATGTTCTGTCAGGACTTTATTATTAGTAGTAGTTGGTAACACTGTTTTTGAAGGTTGTCTACGGCAAGGAAAATTGTCATGAGTTAATTGATAGTTGTTAGTCGACGTGACATTGTAATGCGTGAATTGATAATAAAGCACGAGTATTCTATACGAACTAGGTATTATTTATTAGTAACAGACGCAGACCAAGAATGGGTCGACAATATACTAATCGAACAAGATGTACCAGGTGGCTTAGGATATAGAAGAGCATTTATTATTACCCATTTTTTAGTTACTTATTATAAATGAATGCCAAAAAACCATGTCTTTACTATATTATTTATTGGATATCAATATAAGCATATGTATTTTAATTTTTGAATAGTTATTCAGTTTTTTTTTAAATAAATTTTCTCGGCTTCAGCTGCTTGCCTTCGAATTATGTGGAGCTCTTCTTGTTGTTCTATTGACCTCTTTAGCTTTTCCAATCTTAGAGAAGCTTCTTGCTCTATTAAAGAGGCCCTTTGACCAATCGCCGATGATGACAAACAGGAGTTTTTTCTCTTTCTTTTTTGTCCCACTGGACTAAAAAGATTTTTAGAGCAGGACTTTTCCTCATTCAAAGCATCTACAACAAAAAATTGATGTATTTTTAAATCAATACCTAATAACATGATGAACAAAATTTAATTTATATTTAGTGTGACTGTGACAACTTGGTGCAGAATCCCTTAAAATTTCTAGTTCTTCTGATTGATCAACTTCAACAATAACAGAACTACTTGAAAGTTTTGTCTCCACTACATTTTCTTTTTGACGATTCTGACTATCTACAAATTCAATATAGTTAATTATAATTTTTATTGGAGGGAAAAAATATTTACTTTTTAATATCATCAAAGCAGTACTATCCCAAGGGTTTTCTGGTGTATAATCTATTGTTGGCACTATTTGTCGAACCATTTCATTAAGCGGATCATTGTCTTCATCTGGTGGTGGTCCGCATCCAGTTTGTATGATCTGTTTTTTTGCTTCAGAATCATTCTTCCTAGTTCTGAAAACGTATAAAAAAATTGTAAACAAATATTTATAAAATACTCTTAAACTACAAGAGTATTTTTTTGATTTCCTGTAACAATACTTATTATTACCTTTGTTTAAGGTTGTCCCACAGCTTTTTCAGTTTCTTCTCGGTCCTGTTGGTCACATCATTTGAATTGTATCATTCTGCTATGCGCTTCCATGCAGCAGCTTTTGTCACCAAATTGGTCCCATCAGTTTTTTCTATTTTCGATGATGTGTTTAAACTTTTCCACTAGGCTCATAAGTAAAACTTTTTCCCTCTCCGAATACATTTTCCGGTCACTGTCATCTAAAAAGTCTGAGATCATTTGTTTATGTACGATAAATATAATAACTTCATTTTTACTTTTATCCATGCTGTCGAATATCGAATACCAAACTCAAACTCCAAAAAACGCTTTGCCACCAACACTCAAGATCTGATCTAACGCACAGAAAAATATAAATACCACGAGGTCTTCGAAAGTTTCATACGTACGTCCCGGTCCGGTTTGAGTTTGACAAATAAATGTTGGGTTATAACAATAGCCTTTCTTCTTTTTTACGTATCAGAAAAAATTCAACAAAAGATTATCATATAGAGGCGTAACTAAATAACTCTTTTGGCGTAACAGAAAATCATCAAAAAAGCATTATCACATAGAGGCGTAACTGTATAAAATACTATTTTTCTGAAAAACGAGAAAAATTTACACATTCGTAATATTGCCTATATAAAGCTTAACTATTGAGCAATTAAATCTATTTTGCTGGACAGCTAATTCATTTGGTAACAATTTAGTTTTTTTGCTGTCCTGGTCAGTGTCTCGAATACTAGCAGACTCGCTCATTTTTATCATTATTTTTAATATCCTCCTCTTCCGCGTCGACGATTAGGGCAACTTTTACCAAAATGGTAGTTGAAAGCATTTTGCAACAGCAGGGCGGAGAGTTCGACTTCTACCGGAATACCAAAAATAGTTCTGCTTAATAAAAACCGGTTGAAAGCACGCCGGCGCCGCAAGAACGAATAGTGTGACCACCCTTCAAAAGCATGGCAGATTCCTATCAGATGCTGGCCAGAGGCCTGGCAGGTATAGTGTGAATATACCTTAAAGAGAACCTTACGATTAGCGTCTCGCCGCTGGTGGAGAGCCTCATCCCCGAACTCCGCTCGACTATGTTGTTTACACATTTTTTCGCTTCACGCGTTTGTATAACACTTTTCGAAAAAAGCAGGAATGTGAGGGGTTGGCTCAGGTAGTGAAGCTCGCGTCTCTAGAACTCAAAGTGATTGGTTCGACGCCCGGTACTTGCAAGCTTTTTTTATTGGATTAGTTAGCTTTTTGGTATACCTTGGGTTAGTTTTTGTTGGTAGCGCCCCGCAGCGAGCAGATGACATTGTATGAAGTGAAAATGTAAAAATACAAAATGTAGACATTAAACAACGCATGTCGCGCCATTATTGTATATTTTGTTGGGTCTGTAATAACATAACATTTATTTCTTTTAACATTTACATATTTGAATCACTTAGCCTAGGTTAAGCATGCCAAGTATAATGTATATATAAATACTAATACAACAACTGTTGTTTTGCCTGGTGCTGTTGCTGCAGCACCGTAGCCAACAGTTGGGCACCCGTAGGGGGCTGGTTTTAAGCCTACTTAATCCTAGGGTTAGTGGTACTGCATATTGTGCGATCTTTACTTGGGCAACCCCGTCAAAGTCATTGCCAGTGTCGTGATTAGCAATAGCTAGAGGAAATGTTGTACATTCTTAAGTATGTAACTATATTACCTGGCGTTTATGCAGGGAAAACTATGTAAAAACCCTGCTTAAATGCTCTATTGGAGCAGGCGATCAGAATTTAAAATGACGAATACACTGTACAACATTTACTATATCTAACAGAGAGTATATACATGTTGAGGACTTATCAAGTCGATTCCTGTATGGATGTAATGATATCAAGGCATATGGGTCAAGTCCCGCGGTATCAGCTGCGGAGACATGGACGCTCCCGTAGGCAGAAATCAAGTGAGCTAAATGCGGCGATGTTTGCGCATTTATAGTACGAAAAAGTCTTCAAGCAAGCCACGCCCCCATGTTCGAACACGGGTAGCTGGCTGGTGGGCCGCGGCTTACCCGCGGTAGTTATGACTTTTTAGTTATTAAAAAGGTGCTTTTAAAAGTGTAATAGCGATGAGTCTAAGGATGTTTTAATGACTTTATTATATTCCTGAAGGATTTAGGGAATCACGGGGGCATAAGTTGTTTGTAAAACAGCGTTATTTCCCGATATATGGTGCCGTAAGTGGTGCGGCGTTCGGGGTTATACCTGGTATCGGCGATGTTTGCTGTTAAGGTTGATCCCCGGATCTGCCTTTCGAAGAACCTACATGCGTGGTTATCGATATATTCATCGACGGTTTCGATTCTAGCTCACGCATGCAGGTCTTCCGTTCGGACACGATCCCTTAGGGATAGGGAAAATGCTGCCCTTAAGTATTGATTTTGTATTACTTGCAGCTTATTTTTGTGGCATTTTGCCACCGAACACCACACCGGGGCACCATACATCAGGGCTGGTCTCACTACTGCTTTGTATAGTATGAGTTTATTTACAGGGCTCAAATACGACCTTCCTGCAATCAGGAGGCTCAATCCCTTTTTTATGCCCTCATTCTTCCCTACGACAGTTTCTATATGTTTGCTAAAGTTTAATTTCGAATCGATAGTTAGCCCAAGATATTTGACTTTATTTTTTGGAAGAATGGCTGTATTGCCTAATATTAGGGGGGTAACGTCAATGTTCTTCTTCCTGCGGGAAATTATAATCAGTTCCGTTTTGTTAGGATTGAGGTTGATCTTCCACCTCATGTAATATGGAACCAGGATGTCCATATGCTTATTAATACTTGATTTTGCTACTTCAGCTATAGGATTCCGGGAATAGATCGCTGTATCGTCAGCGAACAGGGCTTTACGGGTATCAGGATGAGACGGGATATCTGCTATATAAAGATTGAACAGTAGCGGCGACAATACGGTACCCTGTGGCACCCCTGCTAACAGTCTTCTGCTACCAGAGGTTTGATTGCCAATTCTGGCTGAGAAGGTACGTCCGGCAAGATATGACTCAATGAGCGCTACTACATACAGCGGCATGCTGTAATTTGCCAGCAGTTTATAGAGCAGCCCATCGTGCCATACCCTGTCAAACGCCTTCTCAATGTCCAGCAATAGGAGAGCAGTAGACTGCCCATTGTTGAACTCCTCATAAACATCGGTGGCTAACTTCGCTGCCAGCATGATAGTGCCATGCTGGCCTCGAAAGCCAAATTGCTCGGAAGGTATGATGTTTAGTTGTTCAACCACCCTGTTTAGCCTTGGCAAGATAAGCCTCTCGGCTACCTTCCCAAGGGTACTTAGCAGGGATATAGGTCTGTATGAAGAAGTCAGTGATGGGTCTTTACCCGGTTTAGGGAAATGTATGACGCACGCTACTTTCCATGGTTGAGGGAAGTGTTGCAGCCGGATTACCGCGTTAATAATATGCATATAATGGATGAGTGTTTTCTTGGGAAAATTTTTAAGGATTATATTCGGAATATTATCCAAGCCGGGCGCTTTGTTTCTCGGAAGATGACAGAGCGCTTTGCGGAGTTCCGCCGGTGTGATTCTCATTTTATCAAGCACCAACGGAGGGATAGGATATTTATGTTGTCTAAACATATTTACGGCTTGAATGTAGCGTCCTTGTTCCGGCAGGGTGTCAGGAGCCTCGCTGTAGACGTTCTCCATGTAGTCCGCGAAGGCTTCCGCTTTTCCTCTGTCGTTCATAATATCATGACCCGCATGTCGCGCCATAAATCGTGCCGTTCGGTAGAAGTCGGGATCAGGCTCCCCACAGCGGCGAGACGCTAGTAACATTAAGGAGGACGCGCACTGAATCGACTCGGCTCGGATCGCCACGGCACAGCATTGCCGACAGCTTTACATTGTTCCAAGGCACGCACAAAGAGAACTGGTATGCTACTCCGGCAAACGAAAATACCACTCGCCCGCGCATGACGTAACTGCGGAGCATGTTTCTATGCCGCATAAGCGTCGTTATATTAGTGCCGTGTATTAGCTTTGTAGACATCGGATGATGATGTAGTTTTTCTAGTAAAAACCTTTATATTCACTTTTGTTTACAATGCCAGGAAATTCCTATATCGAAGCGGTAAGATTGAGTATGTTGAAGTTATTTTTTTCCAACTTGCGTGTGCGTGTTACGCAGGCATGCACGCTAGAAGTTGAAAGCACTCTTAGATTTTTTTTAATGATCTACTATAACGATTTGGATATCTTGTTAATATTATGCACTTGATTTGGAATTAAAAAAAACATTTTTTTTCTTGATTTTTTATCCAAAAAAATACAAACATAATAAATTTGATTTTTAACTCAGATTTTGTATTTTCATTTCAAAGCAATGCTAGAAGAAATATTTACACCCGGTCAAGTCAAAAAATTATTAAATCCCGAAAACAGACGTGTGGTATGGTCTCTGGAATATCGTTACGCAGTGTGAGCCCTAAAGCATATCGGTATTTGAGAATAAACGGATACCCCTTACCCGCACTGTCTACTTTGCGTAAATGGGTTGCTAACTTTTCAGTTGGTCCAGGAATTTTAACAGATATCATTACTTTAATGACTAAAAAATCATTACAGCTAAAGAGAATTGAAAAATTATGTATTTTGTAATTTGATGAGATGTATGTATCAAATAGAATATACATAGAGAAAAAAACAACAAAAGGTGATAGGTTCACATAATACTTGTCAAAAAAAATAATGGCGCGGGGTCTTTGTGGTAGTTGGAAAGAACCCGTTTTTTATCAATTTGATCAAAAAATTAACAGAGAAATATTAAATTCAGTGATTTCCAAAATGTATGATGCTGGATATATAGTAGTTGGTATAGTTAGTGATATGGGCCCAGAAAACATGGGTCTTTGGGCAGAACTGAAGATTGGTTATGACAAGAACTGCTTTTTTATACATCCTAGCAATGATCTGCTTAAAGTCTTCTTTCAGAAATCATTTATTAGACCATAGTTTTTGAATAGACAGGAGTTTCATTTACAGAAGTTGTTTCGAAATGTTACTTGACATATCTTCGTCAGAACTTACTTTAGCTCACAAAATTACAAAATTCCACAATTCCAGATTAATGTTTCAAGGTAACTGCCCTACCAAAAACGCATATGGTACGAATCTTGAGAAACAAAAAGAGCTCTTACTTAGAATGTCAGATACAGTTAGTAAAATGAGGGTCGGAAAGCACAAATCACTAATTCCATTTCAAAAGAGAATTCTTCTGACTAATCGGTCTATGGAACGATTATTTGCGTATGAATGATGAAGTGAAATTTATTTTACCATCAAGGCTTAATCAAGATGTTTTAGAGAACTTCTTTTCCTACATACGAGCAATGGGAACTTGTGATGACCACCCTAACCCATTAGATTTTATCTATCGTTTAAGATGGTTCATATTAGGGAAAACTTCTTTAACAGTTTTGACAGAATCGCAGAATACCGAAGGATGCGAGGAACAATGTCAGATATCACCATTAAAATCTGACGAACCTGATCAACCTTTGACTGAAAACTGCCTAACTGAAGATTTGTTTAAGGGTTTATACCAAAATATTGAAACCCCTGCGACTGAAGAAGAAGATCATTTTGATCAAGATTCATTTGTTGAGGGGCACTTTCCTGAAATAAATTTACCAGATAATGAAAATATACATTTTGACATATTAGATCAGTTTGAAAGCAAGGAACAAATCAACAATGAATCTCTAAAATATATAGCTGGCTATGTTGCCTATAAATTTAGAAACAAATAACAAATATAACTTAGGCTCTAGCACAATGAATGCAGACTTAGGATCTCATGAATGGTTGCATTTTATTTCGAGGGGTGGTCTTTTGATTCCCAATGAGGATCTTTTAGATGCGACAAGAATACTTGATATAGAATTTTGCAAATTTCATGGGGCATTACTTTCAGAAGATAAAATAATATTTAAAAAGTTGCTGAAAATACTTCGCCAAAATTGGGAGAAAATTCCAAAATTCCCTATGAAGTAATAATCTGTTTGTCGTGCTAGAACTTACATTAGACTTCGCGACTTAAATAGGCAGATGTTTTCAAAATTGTAAGAGAAAATTACAAAAAAAATGCATAAAGTTACCAATGTAAATAAAAAATAAATTAAATTTTCCAGAAGTTTCACTTTATAATTTACAGGACCAAATGTAGTAGAAATTTTAAGTTATATGTGTAGTGTAAATAAAGAATGTGCTTGAAACCATTGGCATCCTATTTTATTTAAGCAATAAAGTACAAGCAAAACTATCAATTATCATGAATCCTAACTAATTCATCAATTTAAATCTTTATCTTTATCATTCAGTCCCACAGTTCAGTAGTTTGGGTTATGATGAAATCTAGCTTACGTCAATTCTCGTTCCACAAAGGTACAGATTACAGATTGGGAGAGATGGCCTTTGAGCCTACTTGTCACCGCGACCCGACGGATCTATTGTGACTCTCTCCATATTATAGAGCTTCATCCAGTTTTGTCTTTCTGATTAGACCCCACAACCTTGATAGTGGCTCCGTCGTGTAGCTATTAGCTTCTGGTTTAGGTACGCCAAGTAGTTGGGAGCGCACTCTCGATAAGCCTTCACAGTGGCATAGCACGTGAGATGCGGTCTCCTCCTCCTCCTGGCAGAACCTGCATTCGCTATTTTCTGCCAAACCTATGACGCTTAGGTGCTTTTTCAGCCGGCAGTGGCCCGTCAGCAGACCCACCATTATCCTGACAGCCTTCCTGCCGTAGCTTAGCAGACCTGTTGATAGTTTGGCCGATGGACCTATTATAAATTCCTTGGCCTGTCTTTGTCCCAAAGTGTTGTTCCACCATTTTCGGGATTCTTCTGCTATCCATTTCTTTATGGCTGTTTTAGCGATTGGTTTGGCTATCCCGCAGAACGGTTCTGGTCCTATCATGTGCCTAGACGAGCCTTCTCTGGCTATTTCGTCGGCAGTTTCATTACCTTGATAGCCTTCATGCCCCGGTACCCATGATAGTGTCACTCTATGTTGACTTCCTATGTCATTCAGAGCATTGTGGCAATCCAGTACCAATTTCGATGTTATTTTGTTGGATTGCACAGCTTTTATTGCCGCTTGGCTGTCGGAGAAGATCGCAATTGTTGTTTTGTTGCAACTGTATCTTCTTTTTATTTCCTTTGCACACTGTTCTATTGCTGTTATTTCCGCTTGGAACACTGTCGCTAGTTTGCCCATGGAAATCGAAATTCTTGTTTTCGTCCTTGGTTCATATATTCCGGCTGCTCCGCAGTGACGTCACCGCGTCGCTCGTCGAGCGGCTGGAGGTGCGCAATATCATACCGGTTCTCTTTGTGCCGTGCATTGTTCGTTTTCAAATATACTCCCGCGCACTCAATCGGACCGGCAGTGAATGTTCGACTCGACCCGACTGCGGCCGAGTTGACTTAGTATTTATTTTGATATCTGACAATAGTGTAGCGTCATCATGGAGGAATTATTAATTGAAAATGTACGCGAACTTAAAATATTATATGATCCCGAAAACAAATATTATCACGATGTCAGTCTGAAGGAGAATGCATGGAGCGAGATATCTAAGAATATAGGATTATCTAATAAGTAACTATAGCATCATTTTTACTTGCTGTTGCAGGGCCGGCCCCGCGTCCCGCGTAGTAGGACTCTTTTCTCATATAAGCCACGAATATTGCAAATAGTTCGAATAGGTTTTTGGTCTTTACGAAGTTTATTTTTGAGAATTTTATAACATTAGTACAGGGTGTGTACAGTTGAAGAAAAGTACGTCTTAGAGGCAAAAAAACTAGGATCAGATTTAAAAAGAATATTAGTATTGCAATAATACACATTTCATTCGACGGACATCCTGTACATACATGGCAATGCTTGAGCCGGCCCTGCCTTCCATGCATTCTGAAATAGCTTGATACCATTTACACAAAAATTCGTGACTAGTGAGAGCCAATCACGTGGCTAAAAACCAGTCATACCATTTACACGTCACTGGTTTCTAGGCACGCAATTAGTTCTGACTAGTCACGGGCGAAAAACCTATATATAGGTAAAGTCCATTCGAAGTCAGTGTAAACGGCTAGGAAATTGGGGTACGATCAATTTCATATAGATTTGCATTGAAATGTATAAAATAAATTCAAAATCCTTATTGACGGCTAGTCTACGTTGACTGGAGAAATCTGTCCGGACAAAACGTGGGCGCGGTATTAGAAAACTAGCGCATTTGATTGGTCCCGGCGAAATTCCTTAAGAGTTAGAGCATTTAAATCGTATGATCTTAACGACAGTCAGTGCTGTACTGCGTGGTTTCAGTTTACGTGTTTTGACAAGTTTATTTTGTTATTTTTGTCAGCATTTGCTTTGTCATTGTTGTTTGTGTGTTTATTTTACCTATGTTTTTATTACATAACTTTGTTCTTGGAAATCAATAAATATTTAGCTAATCAAAATGGCGTTCTGGAGACCTTTCGATATTTCTGATGGTGAATCGGAATCTGAAAATCCCAAAACCAATGCCGTTGCAGAGCTTCATAATAAAGACTTACATATCCAAACACAAAGAATTATTTTAAATATGTATACATGTTTGAAAAGTGATAATCATGAGGCCTCAGAAAATGAAATAGTAAAAAGAATTTGTGAGCTTACTAAACTTCCACGCTCTACAGTTTATAAAGTGATTAAGGTAGGAGATATCATTGACCATTCTTTAAAAATTATAATGCTTCCAAAGAAGTTATACGACGAGTAGTGTATCAATTTTACAAAGACAGCAAGGTCCCGACATTGGAAATGATTCAAGATAAATTATCGGGTTACCAGAATTATGAATACAAATCTCTCGACACTTTGCGTAATAACTTACTCAATTGCGGTTTTAAATATAAAAAATTGGATAAAAGGATGGTTATCATGGAATCGCATCCCATAGTTGCTCACTAGCAAGCATACTTACGCAAAATCCAGGAATATCGCCGAGTAAAAAGGGGAATAGTGTATTTAGATGAAACATGGTTTGATACACATGACGTAGTTAAGCATGGTTGGGTAGATGATAGCAGTAATTGCAAATTAAACGGGCCTTGTTTTCGCGGCAAACGAGTGATTATACTGCATCCTGGAAGTGATAAGGACTGTGTACCCATGCTTTATTATTGTCTGCCAAAAATATAAAGCACTCTTCGGCTGATTATCATGAAGACATGACCGCCACTCTATTTGAAAAGTGGTTTACTGAACAATTGCTGCCGAATATTCCCCCAAATTCCGTTATTGTAATGGACAATGCATCGTATCATTCCCGCCTTCATAGCAAAGCTCCCAATAGCAGTAATAAAAAGGACGATATTCTCAAATTCATTGAGAGCAAAAATATAGAAATTCCTCAAAAGGCGACAAAAAAAGTGTTATTGGCAGAACTTTACAAAAGAATATGTCATTGACAAATTATGCGAAGCACAATACTATTTTGCGGCTTCCCCCTATTATTGCTTATTTAATCCGATTGAGATGATGTGGGTTGCCATCAAGAAAAACTTAAAAAATATAATCAATCGCCAACTAACAGTGATTTCGTACTAGGAAATATAAGGACAGTAATTGATCAAGTAAACGCAAGTGGCATTTGGATGAACTGTGTCCGTCATGTGATAGAAAATGAGGGCGAATATTGTATTTTACCGGCCATTGACCCCATAATAATAACGCCAAATTCAGATTCCAGCTCTGCGAATTCAGATAGTGACTTTTTATGAATTTCTTAGGTGAGTGAAACCAAATCATATAATCCTATTTTTGATTAACTTTTTATGCAATGCTGACAAAAAAGGTACGTTTAAAACACAATTTTGCTAGCAATCAAGCAAACGTCGTTTAAAATATTATGTATTATACCTGTGTATAATTATGAAAAATATAAATTATTCAATATTTTTCCATTTCTACCTATGCCGAATTATGCAAAGGAAATGTCGGCTGTCAATGGAGTTATTGCTGTTTACACTGACTTCGTATAGACTTTGCATACACACATTACATGTAATTACAGAGTAGTAATGGCATATCATATAAAATTCAGATACAAAAACGAAAATCTTAATCATGGTATATCATTTCGTCCCGCATAGATGGTTTGAAGCTGCCATGGTACACTTCTTTCATTAGATACAAAATACTGTTTAAATAGCTCTCGAACGTGTACGGCTTCTATTTGAAAATGCCACTCATATTAGGTATGTTTACAAGTCCTTTAAGAACATCTTCTGTCTCAAATTCTCCTGGTTGCATGCACAGGAATCCTTTCGCAAAAAATTGTGTAAAGCAGTACAGACCAACGTAATAAAATCAATATGTTCAGAAGAGATATTAAACTTAAAAAAATATCCGAAATTTTTTGCACATAATATCAAAGGCATTTTCACTCACCCTACGAGCTCTACTATGACGATAATTATAGATTCGGTTCGACTGGTTATTAGTAGTCTGTGAACTTGCGTAAAGCCTCATTAAATTGGGCAATAAAGGAAAAGCCTCGTCTCCTACAATCCCATGGGGTAAAATTATATGTGTTTGTGGTAATGCTTTGTTTTCTGGCAAATTTAACTTTTCCGCATTTAAATTTCTTCCAACCTGTGATGAACTAAATATTCCTCCATCACTACTACGACCATATGCGCCAACATCTACGGTAATAAATCGGTTGTCAGCTGCCGCTAATAATACAATACTAAACTCTTTTTTGTAATTGAAGAATAGAGATCCTGATTTTGGTGGCTTTTCAAAAACAATATGCTTCCCATCTACGGCTCCAATACAATTAGGATAATTCCATCTTATGCGAATTCCTTCTTCGATTTTACTCCAATGTTCTTGTGAGGGTTTAGGCATTACTACAGGAAACAGTATGTTGTGAAATATTAATATTATTTTGCCCTTAAAGACATTCTCGAGTATTATGAAAGCTATAATAGTATATTATGATATAAGTGTATAAGAGGGCCTTTAAAGCACGCGCGACATATTTCAAAACACGACGCGCAGCGGAGTGTTTTGTAAGTCGCAAGGGCTTTAAAGGCCTCTTATACACGTATATCATACGCTATTTTTTATTACGAATGCATCATAATCTCAAAAATGTTTTAAATATTAAACTTAAGGGATATATTGAAGAATATATTAATCTGTCACATTTGACACGATCAAATGTTTCTATAGCAACCTTTAGAAAAGTAGGCGCATCATAAACATCATTTTAAGCACGCTGCAGCGTGCGATAATCGTTGATTATGATGCATGCGTAATAAAAAAACTCTTATTTCTTAAGGCTTATCTGGAGCTTGACAGGTCATTTTGACCGTGCTCGAATTTCAGGCTGTTTCTGTTTAGTTGCATTTTCTAATGTCTATAATGTGTATAATGTGGGTTAATGTAACTTTTCCTGAGACAATAAATTCAGCCTATGGATGTGGTCCTCCGAACATTTAACCAGAACCAGTTACAGTGTCATGTTCCCCTTTGTGGTGGAGTGAGAAGCAGCATCCACTCCCTATCATTTGGTCCTTCGAGCCGGATACACCCTCAAAGAAAAACTGTAACCAGCACCCCAGGAAAAGTAACATCGCTGTTGACGTCTGTTTTACATGGAACTCTTTGTGAAGAAACCCAGGAACAGTGAGGTATTTAAATGAAGACAGAAAGGTTAGTGACTTTTTTATTTCGGTTTCACCTGTGACTTTTTTTTAATTTAATTATCGGACCCAACTCTGTCATTTAAACGTATAAGATTTTTTAACCCGGGATCGGTCGCGCCGTTTAATCTAACAATTAAAAACTCATTATAGGATTTTTTTTTCATTTGAGATAATTCACTATTGTTCTAGGAGTGCCTAGTGGACTTCCCCACCCACCTTTAGAACCATTTAGGCTGGGTGGGAGAGCTCCGATAACACCGACATCAAGTCATGTTAGTATTATTCTAACACGCGACCGATCACGTTAGTGCATTAGTTAGAAAAAATCTCACGACGCGACCTTTGGTGCTGGTGAAAATTCGGTTAATCTATTTTGTATTTGCTTGTATTTTCTGCTATAGGTGTGATAAAACGTATACAAATATTAGGTAAGTATATTATACAGTGCCGTAACAAAGTCGGCATCAAATGAGATTTTTTTTATCATTAGAGACAAGTGAAATTTAACAACGCAGTTAGTCTCTGCTTGTCTACAACAACAAATGAGGTATACCATAATAGTTGTTCGACATGCTTTACCAGTCAAATTTGACATTCCATATTATAAATGTCGGGAAGTGGCCTTTTTTTAATAGAATTTTATACTAAAAAAATATGTAAAATTAGAAGTTAATGTTGGAAATAAATATCATTTTCTCTCTTTTCATTTAAAATGGATAAAAGAACAGAAGAGTTGTGGTTGAAGTGGTATGAAGAGGCCCCTTCAGATGTGGGCGTTCAGTCAGAAGAAGATTCAGATATCAGTAATGCTCCTTCGGATCATAGCGAGCACCATACCGACACGGAACAATCCGCTGATGAAGATCCTATAGGTCAACTAACTGAATCACCTGCTCCAATTGCAACACGAGAAGGAAGTTTTTTTGGAAAAGATGGTACCGTCTGGCTAAAGCATAAGCCAGTTGTTCAGAGAGGCACAAAACATTGTCACCAAACTACCAGGCGTAAAAGGGGTTGCTCGAAACGCTACAGAAATTATCGATTGCTGGCAGTTGTTTTTTCCACTTGAGGTTTTAGGAAGCATTGTAAAGTATACAAACCAGAAGCTTGACCAAATAAGGACATCCTATGGACGCCCCAGAGATTGTCCGGCAACCGATTTACAAGAAATTATGGCTTTCCTAGGACTTCTTTATTTAGCTGGGATTAAAAAAGGTCAACATCTAAACACTCACGAGCTTTGGGCACAAGACGGCACCGCTCCAGACTACTTCATCGCTATCATGTCTGAAAGACGTTTCCATATATTGGTGAGAGCTATTCGATTTGATGACCTTAGTGACCGGAATGAAAGGTCAAAACTAGATAATCTGGCTCCTATTCGTAATCTTTTTGACAAATTTGTGGAAATATGTTACACTAGCTATACATACTCCAGGCCAATATGTAACAATTGACGAAATGTTGGATCGCTTCAGAGGTAGATGCCGTTTTCGACAATATATAGCAAACAAGCCTGCGAAATATGGCATAAAAAATAACGCTTTGGTTGGATGCTAGAACTTTTTATATTCATAACATGGAGGTGTATGCAGGAAAGCAACCGGTAGGTCCTTTTCAAGTCCCCAATGATGCTGGCAGCATTGTAAAACGACTTATAAAACCTATTGATAACACCGGACGAAATATTACGGCCGACAATTATTTTACGTCAATCCACTTGCAAACGACTTGTACAGTAATCATCGCCTGACGCTAGTAGGTACTCTGCGAAAAAATAAACCGCAGATACCACTTCGATTACTAAGTACTGCGGATAGAGAAATTGGCAGTACTATGTGTGCATATGGATCTGGCAACAACCACTGCACTCTGACATCTTACGTTCCAAAAAAAGGGAAGAATGTTTTGATGGTTTCAACATTTCATGATGATGACGGTATCGATCCTGAATCTCTGGAGCTAAAATCAGAAGTAATCACCTTCTATAATGTAACAAAAGGAGGTGTAGGTGTTGTCGATCGAATGAAATCTGAATACTCGGTCACAAGAGTTAGTAACCGTTGGCCTTTTTCTCTGTTTTGTACAATGATGAATGTGGCAACCATAAACTCACAAATAATCTACAAAACCAATACCAATCAAATTACTCTCAGAAGAAGCTATATAATATCTTTGGCAAAGAAACTTACATATCCTCACATCCCACGACGTGCGTCTCTTATTAATCTGCCGCTGACCCTGATGCAAAAATATCAGCCATAGTGAATATAGAGGCAGTAGCTTTACCACAAGTTCAAGTACGGCAAGAAAAACCATGATGTGGCTTTTGTCCGAAACGTAAAAACAGGTTTACGCAAAATAAATGTAATAATTGTCAAGTTCCACTATGTAAAGAATATACCGCCTCTACCACGTTTGTTTGTGTTAGTTGTACTGAGAATTCCGACTTATAAGATCTGTGACGTTTGTGTAACCAAATAGGTTTGAATAAATCGTTTTTCTTATTACCGCTGTTGTTTTAATATTCATCTAAATTTAATATAAAACTATTTTAGCACAAAATACCTAATATTTCAAATGTTAGAAAAAATCTGTACGCGCGACCTCTTACGTATATGGGAAGGATGCGACCGATCCCGGGTTAAAAGAAAGTAGCTCTCAATAAAATTTAATTAAACTCTAAATAATAAAAATAGATTAGATCTAGACTATTTTAGTTATCCACTATTTTAACTAATTAAATTTATTTTTATTTAGCTCTATTGGAGGCTCTACATCTTTTATAAACTAAAACTATTACTTTTATCGCTTATTTTTCTATAAATAGATAAGTATGTTTAAAAAAAATTATATTAATGTTAAGCTCGCACGTTTCTTGAGTATAGCTACTTGATTATTTTTTTTTAATATTTTTCACTATATTGTAGTACCGAGTGTGTAGTTAGTAACCTAAAAATGTACATTGTTTTTTTTTGTTGTTTTAAATTTTAATCCTGATTGTTTTTATGCTCAATTTATTTACAATATTTGAATTGTTTATTCCTGTTTCTCTATAAACTTGTATATTTTATATTTTATATTAACGTGGATAACAAAAAACAAAGACACTATAAATGAAGTTAACGCATTTAAAGCTAGGGAAGTGCATTTGAATGAAACTTTTAATCAGTACTCCAAAATCCAAGACCAAATAGAGATATTGGATGAGGATGGGGCTGATACTGAAAATAGGGATGAAATTGAGGACAAATATGTTCCAGCTCTAACAGTTATTAAAAACTGTATTGATTTCTTATCTCCTTTAAGAACTCCATCTGCACAATCCCAGCCAATTATTATTAACCAGCAAACGGCAGCACCTCAGATTTCGCACAATGTTAAGCTAACCGAAATTAGTATTCCCTTATTTTGCGGAAACATCTCTGAATGGGATTTTTTTTATCAATTGTTTGCGGCATTAATATTAAATGATATATTAACTAATATCCAAAAATTTATTTATCTGAAGTCATTTCTTAAAGGGGAACCATTCAAACTAATCGAGGCCCTAACGCTGACACATGACAATTTTCAAACAGCCTTGGATATTCTTATTGAGCGATATCAAAATCAATTTGTTATTATAAACTCGCTTATAAATGCTGTAGTGGATTTACCAAACATAAATAAATGTAACGCAACCTCTGTTAGGGATTTTCTTACAAGTCGTAAAAGAAGTTTGGAATCTCTTAAAAATCTTAAGTGTCCTGTTGAACACTGGGATTTATTGCTCTTAAACATTTTAGAACGTAAATTAGATTTTGGCACGCGTAAGGCGTTTGAGTCCGAAAGGAATCTGAAAAAATTGCCATCGGTCACTGAATTTTTTTAATTTTTAGAGAAACGGTGTAATGTTTTTAAAAATCTGTCAGCCTCTGAGATACCCACTCAAAGACCTTGTAAGCCCCAAATAGATTCGTCTTTGAAGCCAAATTACAACAGATTTTCTCATGTTGCCAGCAATACTTTTGCAGCTCGTAATTTCCATTTACCTAATACACATTGTATATATTTCTCTGGTGATGGACACAGAATTTATTCATGCCAGCAGTTTAAAAATTTTCAACACGCAGAAAAAATTAAATTTTTTCGTCGTAAACAAATATGCATGAATTGTTTGGGAACAAAGCATGCAGAAGACTCTTGCCTCTCTCAAGGATGCTCTATTTGTTCGAGAAAACATCATACTCTTTTACACATCAATTCTTTTAAACCTAACACTCCTGGAAATAACTGAGGTAGATATTTTTCGCAAAATCTTGCAAACCCTTTCCTTTTTCAAGATAAACAACCACCATCGCAGCCAAATGATCGTTCCCTACCCTTTAATCAGGACTCAAGAAGGTTTTTGAACAATCAACAATTTTCAAGAGAAAGACAGGACAGTACTCAGAGGCAATTACCTGAAAACTCATCGTTATCTGCTGTCTCAAATAAAAATGCTCATATTTTATTAGCGACAGCTACCGTAACTCTATATTCTCTAAATAGAACCCCTGTACAAGCTAAAATACTTTTAGACACTGGAAGTCAAAACTCATTTATAACCAAAAGACTTGTAACAAAACTAAAATATACTCCTTATGATCACTTGTTACACATTTCAGGTATATCGCAAAATTATTCTTCAATGTTCAACAAAATGGTTGACGTTTTTATGTACTCGAATGTAAATTTACATAAAAGATTTTTAGTCTCATGTGCCATTTTAGAAAAAATAACATGTAATCTTCCCCAAACCCCTCTTGACACTAGAACTTTAAAAATCCTTGCACACTTACGATTAGCAGACCCAAGCTATTTTATTCCCTCGGAAATCGACATTCTTATTGGAGCTGACGTTTACTATGATTTGTTAGCAGAAGGAAGTTTTAAGGTAGGAAAATTTACCCTTCCTACAAAATACAGATTTAGGTTGGATTATCGCGGGTAGTGTGCCGCAGTACCCAAATCTCTCTTTAATGCATGCAAGTCATGTGGCCCTAAGGAACGAAAGTGTTTCGTTATTTTTAAAAACTGAAGTAACAAAACCCCCTGAATATAATATTAAGGACCAAAATAACTCCAATAAAGTATTAGGCCTTATTTGGGACCCCCAAAACGATAATTTCTACCAAGAGAGAGGTTTTATCAATGATCGCTCAAATGTTCGATCCTCTTGGTTTAATTGGACCTGTCATTATGATCGGCAAAATCTTAATGCAACAAATTTGGTTATTTAAAATTTCGTGGGATCAAATCTTAGAAAAACCCCTCCTTGACGAATGGAACAAGTTTATTCACAGTATTATTAATTTAAAATATTTAAAAATACCCCGCTGTCTTTTTCAGAATAAAATATTGTAAAAACTGAAATACATGCATTCGCTGACGCAAGCATGAAGGCGTATGCTGCGTGCATTTAACTCCGAACGTTTTATGTTGACAATTAAATTTCTTGTACTTTAGTCACATTAAAATCTCGAGTTGTTCCGATAAAAACAATTTCCCTTAAAAGACTTGAGCTATGCGCAATGCATCTCTTAGCAAAACTCATTAAAAAGATTATTTTAATATTTGAAATTAAAATAAATATCGGTTCTGTAAATCTCGGGACTGATTCCCAAATTGCGATATATTGGATTCAGTCACATCTATCACGATGGTCTGTATTTGAAGCCAATCGTGTTTCACAAATACAGGAATTAACCAAAGATTACCAGTGGCGTCACGTTAAGTCTGCGGAAAACCCTGCTGATTTGTTATCACGGGGCGTCTCACCTCGCGATATTTTAAGTGCGAAGTTATGGTGGTACGGTCCTAATTTTTTACAAAATATTAATTTAGATTTAAACAATGTCAATCCCAAGATTAATTTGACAAATCCCCCTGAAGAGCGAAAAATGAACTTAGTTAGTGTAAACGAAAACAAAAACAAAATTTGGTCTGATATAGGATTGAAATTCTCTAAATTTTCTCGATTCGGTTATAAATAATTTAAAACCGAATTTCCAAAAACAAAACGGGCCTTTAAATGTGAGAGAACAACAAAACGCTCTTGATGTTATACTTATTAACTTGCAATCAGACTGGTTTTCAAAAGAAGTTTCGGAGCTTAAACAAAATAAACCGCTGTCTAATAAAAAAATATTTTTGCTAAACCCATTTATTGATCATCTCGGATTTCTCTATGTCGGCGGACGATTGGAACACGCTGATATCCCTTATCGACACACACGGAATGGAAATTTATCCCACCCCGTAGTTCCCATTGGGGAGGTATGTGGGAATCTGCAGTAAAAAGCGCTAAATACCACTTGTACCGTCTTGTTGGTAATGCTCATTTCACTTTCGAGGAATTGAATACCATTCTTACTCAAATAGAGGCTATTCTTAATTCCCGCCCCGCTTTGTCCACTCTCAAGCAACCCATCAGACTTGCAATATCTGACTCCCGGTCATTTTCTTATTGGCACAAGCCTTACCGCTTATCCCGAAAGATACCTGACATATATTCCTGAAAATCGACTTTCATTTTTTCAGAGGTGTACTCAGATATAGCAAACCTTTTGGAAGCGCTGGTCAACTGATTATTTAAACAGGTTACAAGACCGCCCGAAATGGTTTACCCCCTCTTCAAACCTTGAACCAAATGATATTGTCTTATTAAAGGAAGACAATACACAGCCCTTAAAATGGCCATTGGCTAGAATCATTGAGGCGATGCCTGGTGCCGATGGAAAAGTAAGAGTGGTGAAGATAAGAACACAAGATGGATTCTTTACTAGAACCATCACAAGGCTATGTCCTCTTCCTATTGAGGAAGCAGATAGTTCTTAATCTCTAAATATGTATATTCATTCTTTTTATTTATATTGTTTATATTTTTTTATTATTTTGTTATTTTCTTGTTGCTGTTTGATTTTTTGAAGCGAATGCTTCAACGCTGGCAGAATGTTGTGAAAAGTCACACCAATTTTATTTATTAATGCTCTTTGAAAATATTAATATTATTTTGCCCTTAAAGACATTCTCGAGTATTATGAAAGCTATTAAGGCTTATCTGGAGCTTGACAGGTCATTTTGACCGTGCTCGAATTTCAGGCTGTTTCTGTTTAGTTGCATTTTTTAATATCTATAATGTGTTGATGTGTTAATTAATGGTCCTTTATGTATTCGAAAGAAGTGCGTGGGAAGAGGAAAAGAAAAGAACCAAAAATTTTAAGTTAGTCAGAAGTTAGTAGGTCACGTAAGGTCTACGGGCTTTTGAGCCTGTAGTTGCTCTGCCTTATTTTAATAATGCGATAATAACAAAATGGCCATTGAGCCTTTTGTTGCTCTGCTCTGATATTACGCTCTAAAGTCGCATCTCTGAACCTCTAAATTACTCTTTTGAAATTCTCTCTGCCCTTTTTGTATTGCTGTTTTTAATTAAATGTTATCGAGAAAGTTGGAAGTTAAGCCCTAAATTACTCTGTTGAAGTTCTCTCTACCCTTTTAGTATTGCTCTGTTTTTACTTAAATGTAATCGCGAAAGTTGGAAGAAGTTTGGAAGTCAAAGTGTATTTTGACCACTTACAAGCAGTTCTCTAGATGGTTGTTTGTTACAGTTAGTAAGAAGTGAGAAGAGAAACGTGTAGTGATCAGACTGATTAGTATTAATTTAAGGTTGTTTTTAATTTAGTTTTTAAAGCATTGGTGTGGATATTTGACACTAAGTGTGTCGGACGAAGAGTAGGTTTAAGTATAAACATTTGACTAGATCATAAATACTTACATTTTCTTTTGTACGTAGACGTTTCGTTTTTATTAATTACCATTAAAATTAATCAGATTTGGACTTTTGTGTTTAATGTGGGTTAATGTAACTTTTCCTGAGATAATAAATTCAGCCTATGGCTGTGGTCCGTCGAACATTTAACCAGAACCAGTTACGCGGTTCTATCACATAACCCAAGTGTTATGTCCCCCTTTGTGGTGGAGTGAGATGCAGCATCCACTCCCTATCACAGTACATTCCATATCTTTTCACAGGTTTCGTAAATAATCTCTCGCACTGTAGTTTCGCCCAGTCTATAGCTAAATGATATTGTTGAAAACGCATTACCATGACCAAGAAATCTGAAACCAAAGAAAATATATGTAATACACAGTGTAGTGACTTTAACTGGAATACATTCTATAGAACATGATCAATTTATTTGCAAAATTCCTGAGACAGGACGTTTTTTGATTAATATTCCACACATATCAGGGTGGTGTTTGTATTTACAGCCTTTTTTGCTAATAAAAAGGAATTCCTTTTGACCTCTTGTTGAAAATACCGTTTTAATGGGATCAAGTTTCGTGAATATCAAAGTTTTAGTGTAAAAGAGACTCAAATTGTGCACTATGTACAGTTGATAGTTCGTGCAAAAAATGTACTGTCTCCTGATCTAACCCCACTTGACTGTTTTATGGGGACACCTGAATATCAAACTTTATGTAAAGAAATCAGAAAACTTGGACCAACTTAACCCATTAGTGGGCTGAGTCCGTTTAAACGTACGCGCGACAACGTGCGATTCTGATATACCGTAAAACGGGGTTACTTGAAAATACGGGGCGAGTTGAAAAAATTTTGGTTACCACTGAAAATCCCCAACCACGACCGAACGTCGCTGTCGACGTATTCGACTGTCTGAAGTTAGTTAGCGCGGGGTTTTTACCGTGCAATCAGCGACGATAGAAGTGTTTTAGACTTTTGTGGTAATTTTGGGCGCAGAACGAAGTTTAAGGTAAAAATATTTAATTTTTATTGGCTGAATACTTCTGTTTACGTAGATATACTTGTAAGTGTTAGGTACTGGGCGTATTTTTTTTGGGTTCCCGCTTCTTTTATTATTGTAACCTAACCTTCAAATTTTACCGGTTGCAGTTTCTTAGCCAGTGGCGGGTTGATTTATTTTTTCGTGTTCTTTCAGGGGCGGCTTAAAAATGGTACGCACTTATAAAAGAAGAGTCGGGAGCCGCAAGTATCGTAATTATAGCGAAGAAACTGTCCAGGCAGCAGTGTCCAGGTATGTGCCGGGCAATCTAATGGCGCTCAGCCAATAATATAATATACCCTATGTGACTCCTTACCGAAAAATTAAAGGACTTCATTTAAGACAAGCGGGAGGCCAAACAGTACTATCGAGTGACGAAGAGGACAATCTTGTTGAAGTGATTTGTATTGCCGCAGAGTGGGGAATTTCCTGCGATTCTAATGATATTCAAGATTTAGTGCAGATTTAGAAAAACGTGGTAAATTAATGCCACAGTTCAAGAATAATAGGCCATTGGAAACGTGGATGCAGAAAATTTTAAACCTGCACAAAGAATGGCTTTCGAAACGCTTATCCCAATCGATCAAAGAAAGTCGAGCGAAGATTAGTCACGAAACTATAAACAAATATTTTGACAACCTTGCTGAAGTGCTAAAAGATGTGCCTCCGGAGTCGATGATGAGACTAATTTTACAGATGATCCCGGGAGAGTGAAAGTTGTCGTTCGTTGATCCTGCAAAAGAGCTGAAAAGATATTAGATACTTCCAAAGCTGCAACATCCGTAATGTTTTCATGCACTGCCTCAGGACTTCTACTACCCATCTACATAGTTTACAAATCAGATCATTTGTGGTCTACATGGACTGAAGGAGGCCCTCCGGGAACCAGATATAATCGTAGCCGCTCTGGATGGTTCGACGATAATAGTTTTGAAGATTGGTTCATAAATATTATTATCCCCTACCTCAGAAGTTTATCAGAGGGTCCAAAGGTAATAATAGGTGACAACTTGGCTAGCCATTTGTCCATAGAAGTAATTAGGAAATGCGAAGAAAATAATATTCGCTTTGTGCTCCTCCCACCCAACAGCACTCCCATGACGCAACCCTTGGATGTAAGTTTTTGCCCGATCAAAAATGCCTGGCGTCAAGTCCTTAGGGATTGGAAAAAGCACAATAAGGGCGTTGTAAGAAAAGATGTGTTTCCTAGACTTCTTAATCAAGCGTTGCAAAAACTTGGAACAAAAATGAAAATAATATAAAATCCGGGTTTGTTGCAACAGGTATTGTGTCATTGAATAGAAACAAGATTTTAGATAAGCTGCCTAAAACGGAAATAGAACAAGACCAAGAAAGGAATCATATGTCCCAATCTTTTCAAGAGATGTTTGAAAACGCTCGCTATAAACCACACAATCAATCTCTCGGTAGGAAACGAAAGCTGACTGTCGAAGCGGGAAAAAGCATTTCAGTAGAAGACTTGGTGCCAGTTGACATGCCATCGACCTCAAGTGACGGAAATCAAAAACCCAAAACTAAAGATATCAAAGTTCCAACGACTTCAAGAAAGAAGAAAATTCAAAAATTAAAATAAGACAAAAACAAAGACATTTTTGATGACTCCTCATCAGATAGCTGTAAAGACATGGAAGCAATAACTATGGATAGTGATACCAGTAGAGGCCCAGAAACATTTTCCGACCTGAAATCATTAAATGGAAATCCTGCGGATCCCCCTTTTCAAGATCTTTTACCTGATGACTTTGTTTATGTCAAATTGAAAACCGAAACAGGACATTTCAAAGAGTATATTGCACGAATTAAAAGCTGTGAAAGTGATGGTTCATTTGTCTGTATCTTCCTCAGAGAGCACTAAAATTCCAAACTCTTATGTCCATGTTGAAGACATCGGAATAGTGGAAAAGGACGAAACAACTAAGAAACTAACAGATGTTAAAGTTTTAAGACGAGGACAACTGCAATTTAAAGATCTTCATGCCCTTTTGCTTAACAATTTGATCCATTTTAGAGGGGCTGTTAAATTACGTTCTACCTTGTTTTGTTCTCTTTTATAATATCTAGTAAGAGTTGTTAACTTAGTTTCTAGTTTGTTTAGGTTAATTTTCTATTGAATAATGGTTATGACAGTTGTTAGATAACTTTCTAATGTTGCCTAACAGCGTTTTCTACTTAATAAAAGTTGTTTTTACAAAAATTGTAGTTGTTTTAATAGAAATTTTCATTGGGGAACCAGCTTAGATATGTATTTTGATTTGATTTTCTCGTTTTCATGACGCCT